>OX345641.1:1847959-1860459 GCA_947044365.1 Petrosia ficiformis | reverse complement strand
ACCATCCATCCATCCATCCATTTCTTCATCCATCCATTATCCATTATATACATAATAATTATACTATACCTAACATAAAATGTATATATAGAAGACACATATCAATAATACTTACAACAATATCAGTGACTTGAAATAGTAATGCGTTCAGATTTCTATCCCATATCATAATAGCCGTGTAATCTTTTGATAATTTATTCATATTAGCACGGACAGTCCCAAGCAATTCATCATATACTGATAGTTTCATCTCCATTTGCTGACATAAAAAATAATTGTATATGTAAAGTACATGTATATATATATATAATATACATGTATATGGTGACATCATCCCTTTGATGTGGTGAGGTCTATATATTGTATATAGACCGAAGAGGTCTATATTTTTTAATATAGACCTGTCTGACTACTCTGTGTACACTATGCAGGAGATGTCACCATCATAGTACATGTATATAGTATGCTAATAGTCCTATACACTGAATATAGGACCCTCGTTTTGTGATATAGCCCTTGCAGGCTCAGGCTGTATCACATCCGAGGACACAAGATGAAGGTAGTATATTTTGTATATAGGACCTATTAGCATACTATATACATGTAATATATATCGGAGTTTTTGATACTTTTTAAAGCATGGGCAAATCGGCTCAACAATCGGCGCCATTGGGAATACATCTTGACATACAGTTAATGCTGTTTGTGACAATATAATCATAATTAACTGCACCATCTGGCCCAAATAGAGAACTGTGCATAAGCTCTTTGGGTCAACGGTGCACCATATGACCTTATCAAAAACACTGATTTATATATAACTCATTCCTAGATTTGTCTATCTGTCTGCCTGTCTCTCGCTAAATATACTCATTACACATTTACGTACTTGTATTTCAAGCATAGTTTTATCAATTCTTGTCATTAGTGAATGTATTTGTGTTTCAGAATCCATTAGGGTATGAATATTAGCTTCATCAAGTTGAGCCAATTGCTGAGATAAGTGTTCCATGAATGCTTCCACATCCTGGATCCCAGATGCGGACTCAGTCCCAGCCCTCTCTTCCTCCTCCTTCAGCATCTTCTGTAAGTCTGACTGTTCCCGTTCGGTCAGCTCTTGATATTCTTCTGAAAGAAATATTATGGAAATATAACAATCAGTGCTCCTTGTATAGCACTCCTGAGCAGCTACTGTACTGTACTGTACTGTACTGTACTGTACTGAACTGTACTGTATATTGTACTGTATTGTACTGTACTGTATTGTACTGAACTGTACTGTACTGTACTGTACTGTATATTGTACTGTATTGTACTGTACTGTACTGTATTGTACTGAACTGTACTGTACTGTACTGTACTGTACTGTACTGTACTGTACTGAACTGTACTGTATATTGTACTGTATTGTACTGTACTGTACTGTATTGTACTGAACTGTACTGTACTGTACTGTACTGTACTGTACTGTACTGTATTGTACTGAACTGTACTGTACAGTACTGTACTGTACTGTATTGTACTGTACTGTACTGTACTGTACTGTATATTGTACTGTATTGTACTGTACTGTACTGTACCGTACCGTACCGTACTATATTACCCCAGACATAACCTCCAAGGCACAAAGTTAAAAAATTTCATGGGAAAGCATACTCCTGGACTACCCTACCATCCAGGAGCAGTGTGCTTCACATAATTGATACTCTCCCCTCCCTAACGAAATATCGTCTATGAAACCCTAATGGACTGACTACCCAAGAATATATCCACTATAAGAACAGTTTAATACATACCTTGTTGGACTACTTCTTCTTCCCCAACCTCCCTTCCTCGCCCTCCTGCCTCTGAAGTCACAAGAAGTTCCTGTAACCTTTCTTCATCAATATGAACAAACTCCGGTTTATTTCTTGTGATGTATTTGTGCACCATCTTGTAAAGACATACCACAAATGCTTTCTTCTCTGCCACATTGCTAGCTACCCATTTAAAAGTTCCTTTTTCGAAATGAAGATCAAATTCCGGTACCTGAAAGAACATTACGTGATCACATGATCAGTATTATTACTGTGACCAGCTTTGGTAACAATGGTACCTAACCGATTTAGGTCATTTCCTGATATTTGAAATAAAGCCTAATAAATGTCATACTTGCCAGTATTTGGTTGTGGTTGTAAAGAAATGGTTAAATAACTAAAGGTCATTCACGCTCACCTTGTCCTCAGAAAACTGCTCATAACTTTAGTTTGAAATGACCAACCATCTTTTTACCATTTTCATATAATTATCCTTCCCATTCTTTTTTGTGTATGTCAAATTTCAATCCATTGCTTCATTATTAAGTTACAGTATAATCATGTATTAACTTTATGACATTAAACTATACATTATATTACATATAAAGTCATTACATCATAATTTCGAGGACATCATGAATGTGAACAGACTTTAAATTAAATTGCTTTTACATGTGATAAAAAACAAGTCCTCTAAACTGCCCATTCCAGTGTATTGAGTTTATTGTACATGTAATATATACTGTATAGTATATGTCAATAAAATGTCACCATACAGCAACAGTAATTATCTTAGTTCTACTGTCAGTATAGTATAGTAATTACTGTCTCACTACTGTGGTGTTGAATTGACAAGTACATCAATTACTGTTAAAACTACTGTTGAACTACTGTAGTGTGATAATAAAACTACTGAGTAATTACTGTACTGTATGGTGACTTTTTATTGACATATACTGTATACTATATTACATTATAGTAATATAAGGTAATACTAATAGTATTATAATACACTAACTTTGGAGGTATTAGTGATAGTAATAGTAATATACTGATTTTTAAGGTAACAGTAATATATTTCATTTCATGTAATTGACTCCATGTCTGGAGTGTATCATAATATCACACTAATGGATATTTGACATACACAAAAAAGAATAGGAAGGATAATTATATGAAAATGGTGCAGGTAAATCAATTGTTGGTTTTCCAAACTAAAGTTATGAAAATTTTTCTGATGTCAAGGTAAACATTAATGACCTTTAAGTAGATATATATATACATGTATCATACCACTGCAGATGTACATGTGTGTATATATGTACATGTGTATATATATAATTATATAATTATAATTATATAGATAGATAGACATACATACATACATACATATATACAGCATCATGCATGCATACAAACATACATACATACATACATACATACATACATACATACATACATATATACATACATACATACATATATACATACATGATACATACATACATACATACATACATACATGTACATACATACATACATTCATACATACATACATACATACATACATTCATACATACATACATACATACATACATTCATACATACATAGAGCTAGAGATCCATATCAACAGACAAACATGTGGTCTCATGCTTACCTCCGTATCACTAGATTTACCATCCACTAATCTTAGTTCCGATAATTCCCATTTTCTAACTCTATGATACACTAGTTTGTCTGTTTGCTTGTCTTTACGTGGTTCTTCGTGTTTAATTCTACTTACCATAACACGAGGTGGTTTTTCTTGAAGATTAACTGTACAGATAAATAGAGATAGATGGATCGACTGATGCATAGATAGATAGATAGATATTAACTGTACAGATAGATAGATGAATGGATGGATAGATAGATAAAGATTAACTGTACAGATAGATGGATGGATAGATAGATGGAGAGATAGATATTAACTGTGCAAACACTGTAATTTACACTATCTGTCATACCCCAGGGGAGTGTAATTTATAATAGCCGTCCATCCCCCAGGGGAGTCTAATTTATAATAGCCGTCCATCCCCCAGAGGAGTGTAATTTATAATAGCCGTCCATCCCCCAGAGGAGTGTAATTTATAATAGCCGTCCATCTTACAGGGAAATATATATACCAGCCCTCTATCCCCAGGGGTGTATAATTTATATTAGCCATCTATACCCTAGTGGGGTGTAATTTATACTAGCCATCTATCCTCCATTGGAGTGTAATTTATACTACTACATGTAGGTGTTGTGTTGTCTCGTTCTGGAATGTGGATTCATCATATTATTGACCACTACCTCAAGATAACAGTATTCCCATATCTCAGCATTAATGAGTATAATTGCATAACTAATTATATATATATATATATATATATATATATATATATATAAATTATATATATATATATACATACATCATATCAGTTTGTTTAGTTTGGGAACTCTATGTGTTATTTTAGAATAACAAATGATAAAACAGGACAGAGCTATATATAATGTTATATGAATAATAAATCGATGGTAGAAAAGAAGATCTTAATTATATATAATTATATATGTAATTAACAATCAGATTGATTACCTGAAACACATAGATAAGACACCTTCTTTTTCCTTCCCGGTTTAGTGACAGCTGCTAGACCTAGTAATCTTTCTTCTGAAGGAGTGAATACTTCTTTCTGCACTGCTAACCTGACAGCTGCTCTCCCTCCACTGGCCATCTTTAAACTTTGCTGTTAGCCTGTTAGCAGTCACTCCTCTTTAAAATTTAATTTAAGTAGTGATATCTAGGACTGGTTCACGGTCTGCACATGATTTGGGAATCAGACTTTTTTTGGAAAAATTTTGGAATTTAAAATAATTTTTAAAAAGTAGATAGAAAAGTAGTAAATAAATAGATAGATAGATAGATAAATAGATAGGTAAATAGATAGATAGATAGATACAGATATAAATAGATAGATAGATTAATAGACTAAATAGATAGATAATATAGAGATAGATAGGTATGTAAATAGATGCTAAAGTCCTCCTATATGTTTTTGCCAAATTTCACTAATATAACGAGATAGTTGAGGTGGTAATCCAGCTGGAATGGGAGGGGGAGGTCTCCCAATGACATGCATCTGTGGAAATGGGCGTGAATGTGTTGATAGCCTTCGATGTGACTCTACAAGACCTTTAACCTGTCTGTAGTGTTTCAGGGAACTGGGACTTTCTGCAGCAACATCAATGTGCCTCCTTTCCCTATGAGTACGATAACCTTCATTGAAGTTGGGGAGTTTAAATTGAGGAGGTTGGAATGGTATTTGTTGTTGACTGTCTGTTGGTTTCCATATCAGGGTCGGCAGGTGGGTGTGGTCTTTATTTGACGAGGATAAAGACGAAAAAAGTGATGGGAGTGTAGAGGGGCTAGCTAGCATTGGTAGCAGCTGTGAATGTAGATGATACTATGATACATAAACTACAAAGTAGCTCTACAATTAATATACATGACTGTCTGTATATGTAACGTGTGTATAATGTGCTCTACTGTATTTTACTGTACTGTATTGTGCTAATTACTGTACTTCAATGCCAAATGGGCTGTATACTGTGCTGGTAATTTACAATGTAATTTTACTATACTGCTAATGTAAATGTACTGTATTGTATATATACTGTACTGTACTCTATACTATACTGTACTGTACTGTACTGTACTGTACTGTATACTATACTGTACTGTACTGTTAATGTAGTATATACTATACTGTACTGTACTGTTAATGTAGTATATACTATACTGTACTGTACTGTTAATGTAGTGTATACATACTATACTGTACTGTTGATGTACTGTATATATACTGTACTGTTAATGTAATGTATACTATACTGTACTGTACTGTACTATTAATGTACTGTATATATACTGTACTGTTAATGTAATGTATAGTATACTGTACTGTACTGTACTATTAATGTACTGTATATATACTGTACTGTTAATGTAATGTATAGTATACTGTACTGTACTGTACTATTAATGTACTGTATATATACTGTACTGTTAATGTAATGTATAGTATACTGTACTGTACTGTACTATTAATGTAGTGTATACTATACTGTACTGTACTGTTGATGTACTGTATATATACTGTACTGTACTGTTAATGTAATGTATAGTATACTATACTGTACTGTACTATTAATGTAGTGTATACTATACTGTACTGTACTGTTGATGTACTATACTATACTGTAGTGTATACTATACTGTATTGTTGATGTACTGTATATATACTGTACTGTACTGTTAATGTAATGTATACTATACTGTACTGTTAATGTAGTGTATACTATACTGTACTGTACTGTTGATGTACTGTATATATACTGTACTGTACTGTTAATGTAATGTATACTATACTGTACTGTTAATGTAGTGTATACTATACTCAGTGTTCTGCCCACACTAGTCGGCACTGGTCGGGAATAACTACCTCTCAGATGAATTAACCACCTCTTAGATAAATTAACCACCTCTCAGATGAATTAACCACCTCTCAGATAATATATACATGTACATAATTATATAGGCTACTGAGACAGAAATAAATATATACTGGATAAACAGCACTAAATGCAATGTAGAATCCAACCACCACTCTAAATATCCTAGGCAGAACACTGTATACTGTACTTTTACAATATTCATTACCAACCTGAGTCGCTTCAGAGCTTTGTATATGACTGAGTGACTTCAACTTTTCTTTCTACATTGAATAAAGTAATGTTATTGTGAAACTCCATATAATTGAAGCGAGTCTGAGCAAGCTATGATCATGTTTGCCACATTAATGGTCAGTTACAGTATTCTCATATTTATTCAATACACGTCTTGTTTGTTCAGGCTCGCCCCTTTCATGATTATCATCAGTCAATTATGATTATATATATACACATATGAGTGCAGGGTCCACTGAGGGGGATAAATTTCCCCTGCGCCCAGATTTTTTAATATTATTGTTTAACAAAGAAAAAAAGCAAAAACAGCAGACAATGTTACACAAATTACAACAATGAAGGGGGCTCAAATTAAAAGTTCACTCCGGGCCCAATCTGCTCTCTCAACAGCCCTGCATCAGAACCCTATGTTATGTATACAGGTGGAATTATCTGTCTGTTTAATAATTTGGATACCTTTTCTGCTCTTTCTTTCGATCTCTCCTCTGAGAACATTGGGATGCCTCCATTAGAACGATTAGTATATTTGTTTACAAATCGCCAACCATGTTGAGAATGAGTAGCCTGCATGTATGTATGAATACATAGTTATATGAAAAGGAGAATGAATGGAAGAGTTCATTGATGGTGGAATGTACATGTAAAAGTGTTGTTTTTTGTTACAATGTACCTATAACTGTAATTAAAACCACTGTTAGTAAGGCACTGTGACTAAATTACAGGTCTGCAGCAATAAATATAACTAAATAAAATGAAAATGGCTAATAATCAGCACTTTTAGTTAGTTAACTAAAACTAAAACACTTTTAGTTAGCCTAAAAAACTGTAAATTGTGAGAAACTAGTCATAATATTCAACAATGCTAATAGATAGATAGATAGAGAAATACATAGATAGATAGATAGATAGATAGGTAGATAGATAGATAGGGTATTAATATTGTGTACACACCCCTTGTAGTCTCGGAGGTGCACTATTTGTATGTTTTCCTTCAGTTGGTTGTTCCTTTTCTCCTTGCAGCTGTTCCAACTGTCCATTTATGACTGATGATCTCACAGAAGTGTCCTGAAAGCAGAAACAGTAACCACGAGATATAAAAAAATTGTCATAGCATTAAAACTGAAAGGTTTTAGACAAAATCTATAACGTTTTGTTTGTAAGTCTAATTTGAAGTCTGCTGGTAGTTCATTTCAGTCTTCAACATTTTTAATTTTTTAGACATTTTGTTAATACATGTAGCTACATGTATAAAGACAGACAGATAGACACATAGCCCCAAGGGCAAGGCGATTATAAATATATGTTATAGCACAAGTAGGCGTGTTACATGTGTTAGGCAAAACTCCTAACGTTTTATCTTGAGTTTGGACCAGGTGAATGTTGCAGTCTTGTAGTTTGTGTCACTGTGGTCGATGGCAGGTTTTATATCCAACTTATAAAATCTATGGTTACTTTGAAGTTTTACTGTATCTGGATATATCATTAATTATATCAGAGTTTTTGATATGTTTTGAAGCATAGGCCAAATTGGATCAACAATAGTTAGTGTGTGCCATTGGGAATACATCATGAGCTAATTAACAAAGAGTTAATGCTGTTAGTGATAATATAATCATAATTAACTGCGCCATCTTGCCCAAAGAGAGAACTGTGCAGTGACAAATAAGAAGCTCTTTGGGTTAATGGTATGAGCTTATCAAAAACACTGAATAATATATAATTTATATATATATATAAATGTATAATTATAGAGGTGACAGTATAATTATTTATTTCTTACTATTTTAGGCATCTTGTGATCTTGACTAGTACTAGTATTAACATTTATCTTGTGAGATTTGTTGTGTTTTTGTTTTTTCTGTCTTTGATGTTTACTACGAGACTGTAAACAGAGATGATATTATAAATGTGCAGGTCAAGGTGAAGAGTATTTCTCCGGGGCCCAAACCTTCTTAGTATTATAGGTTCTAAGGGTTTCATTTAGGGGGCGGGGGTGTCAATCGCTCCCCCTTGCTATAGTTTTACACCCTCTTTGGAATTTGTTTGCCAATATGCACACTACGATAATCCTGTATGTCACCCCATCAAAGTTTGTCAAATTTACATTTTGCCCTCCCCCCCAACAAATTTTTCAAAATGAAATCCTGTTTTTAAAATACACTTTGTAAAAAAAAACAGCACACGATTTTTTTTATACAAATGAGATAAACTCCAACAATTAAAATCCGAGGTACATGTACAGTAGAGGGCCCAAATTGAAATTTTCCCTTGCCTGGGCCCAATCTGCTCTTTCATGGCCATGTAAATGCTGTGGTAATGTTATAAGTATTCTCAATCAGTATCTATATCATACGTTACTCAACCAGAACTAATCTATGCTTTTGGCAGTTAATTAGCCAACAAACATCACTTACTCTAACTAATGGAGCATGGATATTAGTTGTAGTTACAAGTAAACACAGTTGTTAATTTTGTTAAGTGTGGCACTTAACAATGTGGGATGATGGGCAAACTAATATAGTCATAATAATTATTATACTCTAAAGGTCATTCACGTTCACCATGACCTTAGAAAAAGGTTCATATGTAACTTTAGTTTGGAATGTCCAACAATCTTTTTACCTGCACCGTTTTCATATAATAGTCCTTCCTGTTCTTTTTTATGTATGTTTAATTCAATTCACTGCTTTGTTATTGAGTTACTATATAATCATGTATTAACCTTATGACATTAAACTATACAGTATATTACATATAAAGTCATCACATGATAATTTTGAGGACATCGTGAATGTGAACAGTATAATATATATACCTACATCTGTGATCATTATAATTAATACAAACTGTGATTATGAGGCGTAATACATTATATTGTATGCCAGATATACCACCTGCTGCGGAAAGAAGGTTTATGTGGGTATAACCGGAGACCTGTACATGTAGGTCTGAATTATATATCCACATAAACCTCTGAACACCAGCAGGTGGTATAGTATATCTGGTATTTTCACCAACTAAAAATTTAAATATTTTATAGTATGATTTAATAATTGAATTATATACAACATATACACCTAACCACATCAAATAATTACCATGGTAGCTAGCATAGTATATGTATAGTCTCCCGAAAGACAAAACCTTTGTTGATGTTTGTTGCTTCTCCTAACTTTCTGTCATTGTTTTTTTGTAGTCTGTGTGAAACATCACAGGGTTATAAATCAGATATACCACCCTGTGGTCAGATATAAAACCTACCATCGAGGTTTTATATCTGACCACAGGGTGGTATATCTGATTTATAACCCTGTGGTTTACTTTGATGTTTCACCATATCGGGATA
Organism: Petrosia ficiformis; assembly: GCA_947044365.1. Lineage (NCBI taxonomy): Eukaryota > Metazoa > Porifera > Demospongiae > Haplosclerida > Petrosiidae > Petrosia > Petrosia ficiformis. The sequence goes on along the minus strand of OX345641.1, from coordinate 1,850,546 downwards.
TATTTAATTATATATACCACTACGTACACTAATTATAGAAAACTAACTTCATATAGTATATATGTACCTTGCTATGAGAGTATGTAAACTCATCATTATCACTATCTGAACCACTAGTGCTGATAGAAAAGAAATACATTACGAGTATAATTTAGATAGATAGGTATATAAATAGATAGATAGATAGATAGATAAATAGCTACACACATGTACCTACATACATACATACATGTACATACATGTTCATACAGTTCACAACATACATATATACATACATACATAAGTATATACAAACATACTTACATACATACATACAGACATACATACATACATAAAAACATACATACATAAATACTTACATAGTTACATATATACATACATAGTTACATACCTAGATTCTATCTCCAAACGACGCATTGATACAGCATGAAACTTTTGTAAAGATTTAGACATCTGTTGCCTAGTTCTTCTCCTCCGTTCTTTATCTCTTTCTGTACTCTCACTTCCTTCATCAGGCCTGTGTTTAGTACTAGTGATAATATCTGGAAGAGTACTAGTGACATGTGGGATCTCCGATGTCTCTTTCTTTTCCAGCTCTTTCATTAAATGCTCAGCTATACGACTATGAACCTTAAACTGATAGCTGTAAATACAGAATAATGATAAACTCAATACAATATTTGGAAAGGATACTGATCAAGCCTGATCTAGCACAATCAAGCCTGATCTAGCTTGATCAAACTTGATATAGTGTGAGCAATCCTGAACAAGCCTGATCAATCCTGATCTAGCCTGATCAAACTTTGGGGATCTAGCGTGAGCAATCCTGATCAAGTATGAGCAAGCGTGAAGAAGTTTGAGTAGGTCACAGTCACACCTAATGCTCTTTTTATAATGATAATTACAACTAAGTACAATGTACACATCTATATGCAAGCTTTGAGCAAGCTTGGATGAGCTGCTGAACAAACTTTAGCCAGCTGAGATTAGTCTGATCAAGTTCTGTGCTACTTTTAGCGAGGTCTAAGCAAGCTTAACATAGGTGTATACAAATTAACATGGCCATGGCTGAGGAAGCTTGAACAAGCTTAAAAATTCTCATGATGGCATTTATGCATGATAGAGTGGTGGCAAGCCTATGCAAGCCCATGCATTCATGTGCAGGTTTATGCAAGACTGTTCAAGCCTGTGTAATATAATTATACCTATTACTCTTGTGATAATGACATAATTTTAAAAGAACTTCACACAGTTCTCTTCCAGTTGACATTAAATGTTCGGGAGTGAAATGAAGTGGACTGGGTCTGTAAGAGAGACAGAAAGACATACGTAAATAACGTGCATTTTCAAATGTACTTGTGGACAAATATGTATATGTACATGCAGTTGTTACTACATGTACTTGAACATGCATGTAGACATGTACATGGAGGCTCAAGTACATGTATGTACATGTAATATGGACAAAATTAATTATATAATGTATATACATGTACATGTATATTATAAGTTACATGTATGTACATGTACATACATAATACATCATATGACAAATACTAATTTATATTTGTACCTCACTAAATTTGTTCCACAAAAGGATGCCTCCATGGTGAAACTGTTAGCCACACCCTCTCTCCATACGACCACTCTACCAGTTGATTCTTTACACCTCTGTACAGCAAATTTACAACTTTTGAATGAGAACTTGTCTTTTGACTGTAAAATGAGAAATATATACACATGTACATACACAACATGTGAATTGATTTAATTGTTAAAGTGGTATGGTTTCACTTCACCTACCCTCATTTCACCTACCCTCAATTTCACCTACTCTCATTTCACCTACCTTCATTTCACCTACCCTCATTTCACCTACCCTCATTTCACCTACCCTCATTTCACCTACTCTCATTTCACCTACCCTCATTTCACCTACCCTCATTTCTCCTACCTTCATTTCACCTACCCTCAATTTCACCTACTCTCATTTCACCTACCTTCATTTCACCTACCCTCATTTCACCTACCCTCATTTCACCTACCCTCATTTCACCTACTCTCATTTCACCTACCCTCATTTCACCTACCCTCATTTCTCCTACCTTCATTTCACCTACCCTCATTTCACCTACCCTCATTTCACCTACCCTCATTTCACCTACCCTCATTTCACCTACTCTCATTTCACAATGTAACCTACATACATGTACATGAACATACATATACATGAACATAAACTATATACATGTACCTACATACATGTATGTGTAGATATATGTACATGTACATACATGTACATGTATGTACATAAACTACATTTCATGTACATGTACATGTAAGGATGGTTGGACAATGGATGGATGGATGGAATAATGGATAACAGGTATATGTAGGTGTGATGAATCAGACAGATGAACATCAACTCACTATTTGTGATAGTAACCATGGTACCACTCTCTCTTGTAAAAATTGAAGATGGTTACATTGAGGTGTGTGACAACCATATGTGAATATATTGTAGTTACGACTGTGTCCATGGAGATCAACGTACAGAACAACCTAATGACAGAATTTAGATATAATA
>OX345641.1:1812959-1842959 GCA_947044365.1 Petrosia ficiformis | reverse complement strand
TGATTAATATTGCATTCAGTGGGCCATCTTACTCTCTTGTCAACACCAATTCGTTTGTTGTAATCCATAGCAACAACCTGGAATCTTCCCTCACTCATCAAACATTCCAACTGTTCACGTGGAGTGCCATATTTCGTCTTCAGATAATCATAAACACTCTGAACATCTTTCTTTTCAGACTTTCTTCTTACTACTTCTTCAACAGGTTGTTCAAGTTCTCTCTCTTTCCTCTTTTGCACACCATCTGTTCCAATATCCAACTCTGGATTAGCAGAAGATAGGATTTTTGATTCTCTCATCAAGGAATCCGATCTTTGTCGCCTCCTTGTCCGCCATTGTAGCTGTGGAAGTAGTTCTCCTGTGTCGTTATCCCATTGCTTCTCTTTACTAAAGAATCCAGGAGACTCCAAGGACAATCTTAGCTGTACTTGATACTGTATTTCAGTTTCTACAGCTGCTTTCACAGCATCCCGCCATTCTCTGTCACTCGCACAATAGCTGTCATCTTCTGAACTGTTATCTGAGCCTTCATCATCAGTGAAAAGTCCTTTAAGCAAAGGACCTTCCTCAGATTCTTCGCTGGAAGACAGCTCCATCCTTTCACTCTGCAAAATACCAGCCCCACCCAATAATCGACTTGTGCAACAGGCCACGCCCAACCACGTGTATCAGTTACCGCCCAAGATGAGCAGGAGGCAAAGAAGTGATGCTCAATCTACATCTGGTCTCGAAGGGGTTTCAAGGGGAGTCAATGTTGGTGTTAGTGAATGTATTAATGATTGGAAAAAATTCCAATTGGCTTTGGAAAAGGGGATGAAGTCATGTGAAAGTGTAGCTGAAGATTTACTTGTGAGTATCCATGTGGTTGTATAAACGAAGCCACGCCCATCATGTTTTTCCAATTCCTTTCTATTACTCAATGCCTTATGACACTAAGCCATACACTATAGTACATATAAAATCATCACCTGCAGTGGCGCAGCTAGAGTAGTAAGCATGGTAGGGCACATCCTGGCACGTAGAGCGCAACAAGCATTTTGCTACATAATTAATTATTCATAGAGGGTGTGGTCAATTATTAGGCGTTAAAAGAATTGATAATGACAATGTTGTGCTGTGCACTGTCTAATTACTAACGAATACCTGCAGAAATTCCGCTACCCAACGTTTTTCTTGCTCTCCTCTTTACTGTTTACGTTTCTCTAGACTGTCTTACACACTGCAGAGTTCCTTCTCTTTCACTCTGCCTTGAACAACACACAAAAATGCTTCAAATATGATCAAGAATTTGAAGGAATTGTAAAACCAATTTTAAACACGTATATTATTTGCAGAATTGTAGGCACAGGTTCAACTTATCATTTATGTGTAGGCATGGCTAAAAGACTTATAATACTATATATATGCATTAATATAATTATCGCGTCGCTGACGTATGGTGTTAAAACACAGATGCGAGACTAATTAACTTATAGGCGCTTGGCCCCCCCACCTGGCTATGTCACTGATCACATCATAATTTTTTAGATCACCATGCATGATTATGAATACACTTGTAAACGTTTAGCTTATCTATTTTCATTCAGTCGTGTCAACAACAGTTTCCAGACTTGTGTTCTGAAGAACTGTCATTAATTGAGAATTACCTCATGGAAATTACTGCACTGCATCAAGGTGCAGATAATGTGAAAAGGGCTTTGGATGAAAGTCGGGAATTACTCACAGAACCAAATGGAGAGTCCCCTCTGAGTTTGAAAGAACAATTTGATGTAAAGCTAGAAGAAATACAACAGGCAGACAATAGAAGTCCAAAGTATGTCATATAACATGTATTACTTTATACTGTACTGTACTATACTATAACAGTATTTATCAACAGTACTACTGTATACTGCACTGTATTGTACTGTACTGTACTGTACTGTAAGTACATTACAACAGTATTATACACTATATACTTGTATATGTTAAGTATAACAGTACTACTATCATTTAGTTTGTATTATCAACTACTGCATGTAAAATCTCAATTTATTTAGTGAACATCCAAATGTCAAAGAATTTAAGGACATGATAAAAACTTACCAAGAGAAGGAATCAGAAGTGGATACTTCAATACAAATGAACGAGGGTGAAGAATTAGGTATGGGTCGAGTGGAACGCTCACTGAATTGTCCTATAACTCGTCAGCTCATGGAAGATCCAGTGAAATGCAAGAAGTGTGGTCATACTTATACCAAGAAAGGTAAAATTGTTTGTTGTTTTCCTCTGGTCAGGCAAACTATAAAAATAGTTTCACGCCATTCTAACGAAGCAGTCATCCGGTGCTTTTACCAGATATCTGGTTAAGTGGAGGTAGTTGCATAAGAATGGACCAATTGAAACTGCCAAATGTAGACTAGAGTTTAAAACAACTAAAGGAGAAGTAGATCGAAGTAATTAAAGCTTTTCTGACAGGAATAGTGGGAATAGTCTCACATAGTCAGCCCCTCCCAGATTAAGTGAAATCACTGGATATGCAGTGAAAGTGCTGGATGACTGCTTTAACACAGATCTCCAAGACCCGTTTGGCTTTGTTAGAGTGGAGGGGCCAGATGGTCAGCCTGAGAGTCTTTATAACCAAACATTCAATATATTACTCTTTGTATCATTACACTTCTCTCTGTCATGTATGTAGCCATCATCTCTCATATACGTTCTCGTCCAAAGGGAAGAGCAAAATGTCCTGTTGGAGGTTGTCCAGCGTATGTGTTAGAAGATGACTTGGAGATAGATGAAGAAATGGAAAAATTAATCAGAAGATCACAACGATCTCAAAGACATTGAAACTAAATAATTGTTTGAAACCCTCATGTACAAATAGTTTATGGCTATTAACAATTACTTATTAACTAATTAGCTAGACAAAAGCACTAAGTAGGTTGGTGTAACATATGCCTTTGCTAAAACCCGTTAAGAGAAAAGAGAATTGTTTCTTTTTCTTACACATGAGGTTGGGATAGTAATAAGAGTGAGGTTTGAGCTGATTGGACTGCCATATATTTGCAGTATTGTGTATAGCATGTGTATAGCAGGTGTCTCAGGATCACTTCCTCATATGCAAAGTGGATGGCAATGCAAGACTAAAGGAGCAAATATTCAGTATAATAGTTATTATTATAATGTGTCACACTGTCTGCATGTTACTAGACTCTTATGTAAAGTATTGCATTCATAATTATCAGCCCACAGGAATACTCCCTCATTGTATAAGTTCACTGACCTTTACTATTTACACATAAGTATGATATGTGTTATGTATTTGCAGGCATATAGAGAAGATGAAATGAGTAAATCTACAGTATACAGACAGTATTGGCTAGCAACAATTGAGCCATTACGTTGCCTTCAATGTTGTTTCAGTTAACTATAACTAAAATCCCTTTTATAGTAATTATAGTAAAGCATTAATTAATACTGTGAAAAACTACAACTAAAGTACACAATTAATTGGTCAATAATGATTCTTTAGTAGGCCTAAAATTGTTTTAGTTAATTAAACTATAATTATATAACTAAGTTCGAGAAACCAGGCAAAATATACCTATATATGACACAAACCATACCCATTGGAAAAAAAACTTTGTTACATTTCTGAGGCCTATATGTTTTTGTTATCATGCAATCATATTCATTGCTGTACTAATACTCCTTGAAGACGTAGAACAGCCTCTGCTCATAATATAGATTTCATGTCTACATTATTCAAAATTATGATCTTTTAATATGAAAAAAAATGCTTCCCAAATATTGATTTGTACTATCATGAATCAAAGCTAGAGATATTAATAAACGCAATTTTGAAGTACTACTACATGTACAACAACTAACAAAAAAATGGCTTGAATGCATATATACTATAAAGTTAGTGCGTTCCATTTTTAACAAACGTGTTGTGCAGTTGCACACTTTTAACACACTTCAATCTTTTGCAGAGTGGTAACTCCAGTAACCCAAATGGTAGCAGGACCAGGAGTAGATGGGAGGGGTACAACATGATTGAAAGTAGCAAGATAAATTCCATTGACAATTAGATAATATCCCTCTGGCATTAGTGCAATTTTGAAAATGAAGGGGCTGTCAGCAGTGATTGGATTACTAAGAATCTGTTCATCTGCAAGTACTCCTTCTATATCACTCAATAAAAGAATTTGAGGATCATCATCAAAGTAAATCTTCACTTTGAGAACCACTGGAAGATCTTCTTTGTCTTCTGGTACTCCCAAGATAATGTCAATAGCCATATCACCAGTAGAAGGTGCAATGGCATGCACATGTATCACAGAAGCTATTGAATAGGTAGATATGTGATAACCAATGCTCAGGGCATACGGTTTAAATGGAAGCACTGGTGGACAGGCACTGTCTCCAGAAATCCCTGCAACACTTGTGACTTGAAATGGTTTGTGATCGTTTCTGTATGAAAAGTCATGAGTGAAGGTTGTATCTGCTGCTCTAGCTACTATATGATAGGCACTCTCTTGAGGTGTAACGATAATATATGTGTGTTCATTAGGAATAAATGGAAAGCCCTCTGGTGTTTCTCGTTCCATAGAATTCCATTTACCAGCATTTCTATTACTAAGAACCAAATTGTTTTCTTCAGTAACTGGACAATTGAACTCATAGCGTGGGTTTATATGACAAGCTATATCTTCATCTTGATAGATATTAAGTGCAATATTATTTCTCCCAGGTGACAAGAAGTTGAAGTACACAGCATACTGCATGGAGAATGTCTCGACATCAGTTCTCAATGATTCTGCAAATGCAAATGCAGATATCATAATGAAAGACATAAATAGATGCATTTTTTCCTTCTTGAACTTTAGAACTTCAACTGGTATATTATTGTTTAATGCTTTATACTGCAGGACTCTAATTGGGTGTGGGTGTAATTATTGTAACAAGTAGGAGTTCACTTCCCACTACTAGGGTACAATACCATGTGAAGGGAAGATATCAATCAGTACTCAATTACTTGCAAAAGCACCAAAAATCAAGCCTCCAGTTATTGCAATTTGTGTGAATAACTGATACTTCATCCTCTGTAATGATAGTGAAGCAAGAAATGTTTTTAATTTGAGATTCATGCTCAAGAATTCCTTAAGGATTTCTATGAGTGATATCATGAACCATGCATGCATGCATGTGTTTTGATAAATTATGCATGAACACAACAAATAAAGTAATTACAATCTAAAGTAACTACATTAAACTATTATAATTATTGTGTTGCATGTGTAAAGCAACCTGACATCTCATCCTGAAGATCTTGTTGAATGTATGCCTTAGAGGGCTAGAAGAATTGTGCGTTTCAGCTTATCAGTGCTTGTAATTAGATTGTTCTTCAGAAAGCATTGTCTACTTCCATCAAGATAATCGTTAATGGGCCATAATACTGAAAATAGCTATGTATCAAACAAAAGGAAAGGAGGGCCACAAAAATGGCCAATCTGTAATTTGCTTTCTGCCTTTTCATTTCTGCTCTTTGCAGTACCTTCTGATGTAGTGTAAAAATGAATGTGTTATTTTAACAAACCAGTTGTTACCTCAGTTGCATGTACATTTATAATACATAGTTAGAAACATGAAATACGAGGATAATTTATATTTTGTCTGGTTATAATATAGCTATATATATATATAATAAAAAGAAATATTATGACTACAGTCATGATTGTACATTCTACATGTGGCAGTAGGGTGTATATTGGTAAGTACATTCATGATTGCATGTGTATATAGTCGATGTAGTTTTTACTATAACAAATTGTTCCCTATTATCTCATTTTGAAGTTATCAATAACAGCCTCTTTTTATGGTAGTAGGGTGTATATTGGTGTGTACATTCCTGATTGCTTGCATAATTAGTGATAATAATTGTTTTTACTATAACTAATAATTTGAAACAAATTGTTTCTTCCTATGCATATTATCTCATTTTGAAGTTATCAATAACAGCCTCTTTATATGGTAGTAGGGTGTATATTGGTATATGCATTTATGACTGTAGTCATAATAGTTATTCTTTTTTATTATTTAGCTATATTCTAACCAGACAATTGGTCTGTTATAATAAAAAATTCATTTCTACTGTGTGCTTTTAGATGAAAAGACCTGTTTGTATTTCTGAGCAATGTCTTCTCAGTTCCTCACTAATGTACTCATAAGTATGACCATCTATAACTAATTTTTCTACATGCTCCATATTTTTCATTATTTTACAAATATAATATTTAATTACAGCCACAATTGTGCATGAAATCAAAATCTGGTTTTAACTGCAAAATGCAGAAATGAAAAGTCAGAAAGCAAATTGCGGTTTGGCCACTTTTGTACACTCGTTATTTTTCAACAGTACTACCTCATACAGTCTGTACTATACTATAGCAGTATTTATCAACAGTACTACTGTACTGTACTATACTATAACAGTATTTATCAACAGTACTACTTTATTTATACTGTACTGTACTATACTATAACAGTATTTATCAACAGTACTACTTTATTTATACTGTATTGTACTATACTATAACAGTATTTATCAACAGTACTACTTTATTTATACTGTACTGTACTATACTATAACAGTATTTATCAACAGTACTACTTTATTTATACTGTACTGTACTATACTATAACAGTATTTATCAACAGTACTACTTTATACTGTACTGCATGTACTATACTATAACAGTATTTATTACACTGTAAAATGCAATAGGTTATTTAACTTTTGGTTACAAGAGCAATTATATTTTCCTCCATGCTGATTTATTTTTCCTGCTAGCCAATTTTTGCAAGTCACAGTTCATTTGATCTTGGATCTATATTGACTATATAATATAAAGTACATGTCATAATAAGGCATACGGTAACAAGCATATTAATACAATGTATACCTACATACATAGCACAGTATTTTGGTTCAACCTGCGGTATATTATTAGTATTCTAATCAAAACAGAGATGTTACTAACTCATTCAAGTGTAATTAAATATGTACATAAATTTGTACTTATAATAGCAAATAACATGTGATGTACTCCACAGATATTTGAAACGTCAGTACATGTATGTAATTATTATGGGATTTACATGTTTAAAGTACATGTACATTGTATTGCTTTTGTTACTAGTCAATACATAGATTAATATCAAAAGAAATAAATTACTACTTGTAAACATTACCTAGGTAAACAAGAAAGCAGCATTGATTTATATAGTCTCAAGAGGAATCGAAGCTCATGTAACCAAGTAAGGGTTAAAATAAAGCATTTATTAGTTTTCATCAAGACAAAGCAGAGAGTTTCTGTTATCTGGTGTTCTATCTGTTTATCAACAGTACCACTTTATTCTGTACTGTACTATATATACTATAATAGTATTTATCATCAGTACTACTTTATACTGTATTGTACTATACTATAACAGTATTTATCAACAGTACTACTTTATTTATACTATACTGTACTATACTATAACAGTATTAATCAACAGTACTACTTTATACTGTACTGTACTATACTATAACAGTATTTATCAACAGTACTACTTTATACTGTACTGTACTACACTATAATAGTATTTATCAACAGTACTACTTTATACTGTACTGTACTATACTATAACAGTATTTATCATCAATACTACTTTATACTGTACTGTACTACACTATAACAGTATTTATCAACAGTACTACTTTATACTGTACTGTACTATATACTACAACAGTATTTATCAACAGTACTACTTTATACTGTACTGTACTACACTATAACAGTATTAATCAACAGTACTACTTTATACTGTATTGTACTATACTATAACAGTATTTATCAACAGTACTACTTTATTTATACTGTACTGTACTATACTATAACAGTATTAATCAACAGTACTACTTTATACTGTACTGCATGTACTATACTATAACAGTATTTATCAACAGTACTACTTTATACTGTACTGTACTACACTATAATAGTATTTATCAACAGTACTACTTTATACTGTACTGTACTATACTATAACAGTATTTATCAACAGTACTACTTTATACTGTACTGTACTACACTATAATAGTATTTATCAACAGTACTACTTTATACTGTACTGTACTATACTATAACAGTATTTATCAACAGTACTACTTTATACTGTACTGTACTACACTATAATAGTATTTATCAACAGTACTACTTTATACTGTACTGTACTACACTATAATAGTATTTATCAACAGTACTACTTTATACTGTACTGTACTATACTATAACAGTATTAATCAACAGTACTACTTTATACTGTACTGTATTACACTATAATAGTATTTATCAACAGTACTACTTTATACTGTACTGTACTATACTATAACAGTATTTATCAACAGTACTACTTTATACTGTACTGTACTATACTATATAACAGTATTTATCAACAGTACTACTTTATACTGTACTGTACTATACTATAACAGTATTAATCAACAGTACTACTTTATACTGTACTGTACTACACTATAATAGTATTTATCAACAGTACTACTTTATACTGTACTGTACTATACTATAACAGTATTTATCAACAGTACTACTTTATACTGTACTGTACTACACTATAATAGTATTTATCAACAGTACTACTTTATACTGTACTGTATTACACTATAACAGTATTTATCATCAGTACTACTTTATAGTGTACTGTACTATATACTATAACAGTATTTATCAACAGTACTACTGTATACTGCACTGTACTGTACTGTACTGTACTGTAAGTACATTACAACAGTATTATACACTATATACTTGTATATGTTAAGTATAACAGTACTACTATCATTTAGTTTGTATTATCAACTACTGCATGTAAAATCTCAATTTATTTATTGAACATCCAAATGTCAAAGAATTTAAGGACATGATAAAAACTTATCAAGAAAAGGAATCAGAAGTGGATACTTCAATACAAATGAACAAGGGTGAAGAATTAGGTATGGGTCGAGTGGAACGCTCACTGAATTGTCCCATTACTCGTCAGCTCATGGAAGATCCAGTGAAATGCAAGAAGTGTGGTCATACTTATACCAAGAAAGGTAAAATTGTTTCTTTGAAGTAATTAAAGCTTTTTTGACAGTGTGTTTGGATGTTTGCCAAGGAATAGTTCTGAGACTATTCCTATAAATGGTTGGGGGAGGGGCTTACTATGTGAGCCTCTCACATAGTCAGTCCCTCCCACGTTAAGCCCTGGACGACTACTTCAACATAGATCTCCTAGACCCTTTACACTTTGTTAGAGTAGAGTGGCCTGGCGATGCAAGACTATTATAAAGAGCCAGAAAGTCAGCATGAGAGTCTTTCTACTGCTATAACTTAAAGTGTTTAAAACCAAACATTCAATATATTACTCTTTGTATCATTACACTTCTCTCTGTTGCTCTCTCTGTCTTGTATGTAGCCATCATCTCTCATATACGTTCTCGTCCAAAGGGAAGAGCAAAATGTCCTGTTTGAGGTTGTCCAGCATATGTGTTAGAAGATGACTTGGAGATAGATGAAGAAATGGAAAATTTAATCAGAAGATCACAACGATCTCAAAGACATTGAAACTAAATAATTGTTTGAAACCCTCATGTACAAGTAGTTTATGGCTATTAACAATTACTTATTAACTAATTAGCTAGACAAGAGCACTAAGTAGGTTGGTGTAACATATACTTTTGCTAAAACCCGTTAAAAGAAAAGAGAATTGTTTCTTTTTCTTACACGTGATGTTGGGATAGTAATAAGAGTGAGGTTTGAGCTGATTGGACTGCAATATAATTGCAGTATTGCGTATAGCATGTGTATAGCATGTGTCTCGGGACCACTTCCTCATATGCAAAGTGGATGGCAATGCAAGACTAAAGGAGCAAATATTCAGTATAATAGTTATTATTATAATGTGTCACACTGTCTGCATGTTACTAGACTCTTATGTAAAGTATTGAATTCATAATTATCAGCCCACAGGAATACTCCCTCATTGTATAAGTTCACTGACCTCACTCATTTGATGATTTACTATTTACACATAAGTATGATATGTGTTATGTATTTGCAGGCATATGGAGAAGATGAAACGAGTGTAAATCTACAGTATACAGACAGTATTGGCTAGCAACAATTGAACCATTACGTTGCTTTCAATGTTGTTTCAGTTAACTATAACTAAAATCCCTTTTATAGTAAAGCATTAATTAGTATTGTGAAAAACTACAACTAAATTACGCAATTAATTGGTCAATAATGATTCTTTAGTAGGCCTAAAATTGTTTTAGTTAATTAAACTATAATTATACAACTAAATTCTAAGTTCGAGAGACCAGGCAAAGTATACCTATATATGACACAAAGCATACCCATTGGAAAAAAAACTTTGTTACATTTCTGAGGCCTATATGTTTTTGTTATCATGCAATCATATTCATTGCTATACTAATACTCCTTGAAGACATATTATCTAACCATAATATAGATTTCATGACTATGTTATTCAAAATTATGATCTTTTATTATGAAAAAAAATGCTTCACAAATATTGATTTATACTATCATGAATCAAAGCTAGAGATATATATTAATAAACTATTAATTGCATTTTTGAAGTACTACTACATGTACATGTACAACAACTAACAAAGAAATGGCCTAAATGCAGTTATTGTGTTCCATTTTTAACAAACGTGTTGTGCAGTAGCACACTTTTAACACTCTTCAATCTTTTGCAGAGTAGTAACTCCAGTAACCCAAATGGTAGCAGGACCAGGAGTAGATGGGAGGGGTACAACATGATTGAAAGTAGCAAGATAAGTTCCATTGACAATTAGATAATATCCCTCTGGCATTAGTGCAATTTTGAAAATGAAGGGGCTGTCAGCAGTGATTGGATTACTAAAAGTCTGTTCATCTGCAAGTACTCCTTCTATATCGCTCATTAAAAGAATTTGAGGATCATCATCAAAGTAAATCTTCACTTTGAGAACCACTGGAAGATCTTCTTTGTCTTCTGGTACTCCCAAGATAATGTCAATAGCCACATCACCAGTAGAAGGTGCAATGGCATGCACACGTATCACAGAAGCTATTGAATAGGTAGATATGTGATAGCCTATACTCAGGACGTATGGTTCAAATGGAAGCACTGGTGGACAGGCACTGTCTCCAGAAATCCCGGCAACACTTGTGACTTGAGATGGTTTGTGTTCGTTTTTGTATGAGAAGTCATAAGTGAATGTTGTATCTGCTGCTCGAGCTACTATATGATAGGCACTCTCTTGTGGTGTGACGATAATAGATGTGTGTTCGTTAGGAATAAATGGAAAGCCCTCTGGTCTTTCTTCAGATTTCCATTTACCAGCAATTAGATTATTAAGAACCAAAATATTTTGTGCAGTAATTGGACATTTGAACTCATAGCGTGGGTTTATATGAAGAGCTATATCTTCATCTTGATAGATATTAAGTGCAATATTATTTCTCCCAGGTGACAAGAAGCTGAAGTACACAGCATACTGCATGGAGAATGTCTCGACATCAGTTCTCAATGATTCTGCAAATGCAAATGCAGATATCATAATGAAAGACATAAATAGATGCATTTTTTCGTTCTTGAACTTTAGAACTTCAACTGGTATATAATTGTTTAATGCATGCAGTTTTATACTGCAGGACTCTAATTGGGTGTGGGTGTAATTATTGTATCAAGTAGGAGTTCACTTCCATTACTAGGGTACAATACCATGTGAAGGGAAGATATCGATCAGTACTCAATTACTTGCAAAAGCACCGAAAATCAAACCTCCAGTTGTTATTAATATGTGAATAATTGATACTTCATTCTCTGCAATGATAGTGAAGCAAGAGATGTTTTTAATTTGAGATTAGTGCTCAAGAATTCCTTTAGAAGGATTTCTCTCAGTGATATCATGAACCATGCATGCATGTGTAAAGCAACCTGACATCTCATCCTTGTTGAATGCATGGCTTAGAGGGCTAGAAGCATTGTGCGTTTCAGCTTATCAGTGCTTTTAATTAGATCGTTCTTCAGAAAGCATTGTCTACTTCCATCAAGATAATTGTTAATGGGCCATAATACTGAAAATAGATTATATGTGTATAACTAGTACTTGAACAGTGTATGTATATTAATAACATAATGGTATAGTGGTATTCTATATGTAAATCTATATGTGTATAACTAGTACTACAACAGTGTATGTATATTAATAACATAATGGTATAGTGGTATTCTATATGTAAATCTATATGTGTATAACTAGTACTACAACAGTGTATGTATATTAATAACATAATGGTATAGTAGTATTCTATATGTAAATCTATATGTGTATAACTACTACTTGAACAGTGTATGTATATTAATAACATAATGGTATAGTGGTATTCTATATGTAAATCTATATGTGTATAACTAGTACTTGAACAGTGTATGTATATTAATCAGAGAGTACGGTAGTACTCTCTATGTAGGGATGGCACGGAAAAAAAATAGCCGCCTATACATTTCAATTGCAAGTGATGAGCTGAAATCTCTGCTAAAATTATAGAACAAGTCTTAATACACACATATTTTTTGATATCTAGTGTTCTTATGACTAACAACATCTTCTAGATAGCTGGAGATCATCTTTAAGGTAGAGAACCGGCAGGTAGCAAAACTGGTCATCATGATATATATATACAAGAATAATAAAAAACATTTTCAATAAAAATGAAAGAAGATGTAGGGATGTCAAAACCCAAAAAGCAAGCAAACAAGGTTGGGAAGCTAACTTAGGACCCAAAATTAAACAAACCACTTCCATATAACCCTACATAAGTGCTTACACCTCTGTACAAAGAGCTGTAATTATGTAGGGTTATATGGAAGTGGTTTGTTTAATTTTAGGTCCTAAGTTAGCTTCCCAACCTTGTTTGCTTGCTTTTTGGGTTTTGACATCCCTACATCTTCTTTCATTTTTATTGAAAATGTTTTTTATTATTCTTGTTTTCATTGATTTTTTTCTAAACGATGTGAATGTTTTTTTGTAGATTGCAGAAATACTATATATCATTATGAAATCATGCAATCAAAAATGCATTAAAATTTGTTCATCAATGAAGGTCAGTCTTTTGTTTATGTATTGATTATCATTCTCTTTCACTTACAGATGATGTATATTCTCTATTCACTTACATCACTGTCTGCAGTCCTACAAGAAGTAGTGTCAGTCACTGTGTCAACCATTCAGTATTCCAATGCTTATCATAGTATACAATATTATTATACAATTGCTTTAATATTAATAATTATTATATTCATTATTAGTATTTGCTCACAAACTCACAAATGTTATTACAATGCCAAACACTTCCACCTTTTCAGCTTCCATGTTAAGAGTATACAAATGCGCATGCGTAATTAAATTCCACTTAGGAAAATGGCGTCCAATTCCAGATCAAATCTTTGTAGTCGTTGAGACTGTCTTCTTTCATAGTATCTGAAGATATCATCTCGATACTTTACGACCAGAATTTTACTATAAATGCGACGGGAATGGTGCTAGAATCATCGTGATAGGTCAACAAACAAAAAAATGATTTGTCTGGAAAATATTAATATGATGAAGATTTTGCCAGTTTTGCCACTCGCCGGTTCTCTACCTTAACAATAATCTTCGGCCATCTAGAAGGTATTGGTAGTCATAAATTGTACATCAGAATTTTACAACGAATGCGATTGGAATGGTGATAGAATCATTGTGATAGTTCAACAAACAAAAAAATGATTTGTCTGGAAAATAAGTATCAGAGAGTACGGTAGTACTCTCTATGTAGGGATGGCACAGAAAAAAAATGGCCGCCCATGCATTTCAATTGCAAGTGATGAGCTGAAATCTCTGGTAATATATATATAGATATAAACAGGCATGTGTGTATAGAAACTTATGTGTATATATTACCAGAGATTTCAGCTCATCACTTGCAATTGAAATGCATGGGCGGCCATGTTTTTTCCGTGCCATCCCTACATAGAGAGTACTACCGTACTCTCTGATACTTATTTTCCAGACAAATCATTTTTTTGTTTGTTGAACTATCACAATGATTCTATCACCATTCCAATCGCATTCGTTGTAAAATTCTGATGTACAAGTATCGAGATGATATCTTCAGATGCTATGAAAGAAGACAGTCTCAACGACTACAAAGATTTGATCTCAAATTGGACGTCATTTTCCTAAAAGGAATTTAATTACGCATGCGCATTCGTGTACTCGGAACATTGAAGCTGAAAAGGTGGGAAGTGCTTTTTGTATTGGAGTCGTAATAGCATTTGTGAGCAAATAAATTCTTATAATAATAATTCTTACAATAATAATTATTAATTAAAGCCATTGTATAATAACATTGTATACTATGATAACCATTGGAATACTGAATGGTCAGGGGCAGATCTAGTCAGGCGGAGCCTGACCCTTGCTGGAGGAGGAGGGTCAGGACCGGAGCATACACGCGAGTTGTTCTTGCTGCAGAATTTCTGCAGTGACGTCACATAAGGAAATTTCGTTATAACGCCCACTATTATTATCAAAATATGGCTGACGAGTTAATTGAAAGTGCTGCAGAGAGGCTTGGGTATGTTTTGAAGGAAGGGCAAAGGAAAGTTGTGTCTAGTTCTGTTAGTGGTGAAGATGTATTTGGTATATTACCGACTGGTTTATAGCCACGCCCGCAACTCAGCCCCACCTAAAGCCGTACAAGTTATAGAACAACTCGCGTGTATGCTTTGGTCCTGACCCTCCTCCTCCAGCAAGGGTCAGGCTCCGCCTGACTAGGGCAGATCTAGGTTATTTTGGTTGGAGGGGCCAATAGTTTATTCATGAAAGGCGTGGTCAATTATGGTGGTGGTGCGGTACATGGTTTATTAGGTTATCATTTTTATTTTTTTTACTTATAAGTAAAAGAATGTGTCCATTCTTATCACTAGAAGCAAATTCATCTATTATCTTGTCTTGTAATTCCCAAGCTATTACTACTCGTGGTAGTGTTGATAGAACAACCAACAAAATCTCTTCCACAATTGTATTCATCACTCTCACTATTATAAGTCTACATTGCTGCAGCTGCTAGTACTACTACTACTAACACTGGTGGCACCACCATCACTATTTATTCTTTGACCAGTATTAAATGTTGAATTGCCATGACACATATATTAAGTTAGATCTGACTAAATCAAAATTTAACAAATTCAATTGCTTTGACATCCTTTACTGGTTGTGGCTTGTAGTTTATGTAGTTACTGTTTCCACTTGGCTTGTAGTTCATGTAGTTTACTGTTTACACTTGGCTTGTAGTTTATGTAGTTTGCTGTTTACACTTGGCTTGTAGTTCATGTAGTTTACTGTTTACACTTGACTTGTAGTTCATGTAGTTTACTGTTTACACTTGGCTTGTAGCTTACACATTTAATTGCTAGTGGGTTGTGCTAGAATAAAGGGCTATTACAAATAATTATGAAAAATGAGTGCCAAAAATTTCAGGGGGGGCCAGGCCCCCCCTGGCCCACCCCCTAAATTCGCCCCTGTGAATGGTTGACACAGTGACTGACACTACTTCTTGAGGATGGCAGACAGTGCTGTAAATGAAATAGAGAATATACATCATCTGTAAAAGAGAATGATAGTCAATACATAAATACAAAAGACTGACTTTTATTGATGAACAAATTTTATGATTTTATGCTTTCATAATGATATATATATAGTATTTCTGCAATCTACAAAAAAATATATTCACACCATTCAGAAAAAAAAGCAAAGGAAACAAGAATAATAAAAAACATTTTCAATAAAATGAAAGAATATGTAGGGATGTCAAAACCCAAAAAGCATGCAAACAAGGTTGGGAAACTAACATAGGACCCAAAATCACTTCCATATAACCCTACATAAGTACAGCTCTTTGTATTTTGTTCTATAGCAGTGCAAGTACTTATGTTGGGTTATATGGAAGTGATTTCGGGTCCTATGTTAGTTTCCCAACTTTGTTTGCATGCTTTTTGCATGGGTTTTGACATCCCTACATATTCTTTCATTTTATTGAAAATGTTTTTTATTATTCTTGTAACATAATAGTATAGTGGTATTCTACATGTAAATCTATAATTATGTGTATAACTATTAATAACATAATGGTATAGTGATATTCTATATGTAAATCTATAATTATGTGTGTAAATTAATACGACTATCTAAATAGAAATTGGTGTACTTTTAGGTAGTTAGTTAATATAATCCTTTAGGTAATTGAACTATAACTAAATTGAAAAACTAATCGTACTAAAACAACACAAAATTTTCAGACAATGCATACATACACATGTATGATCATGTACTGTACATGTATCTATAGATGATACACGTGATCTAAGATAATACATAAAGACATTCAAATACGACTATAATAATTATCTTTATTTCGTAGAACTGTTTTTCATAGCAACATTCTCATGTGTCTAATGGATAGTACATATGTACTTTCAATTAGGAACATAATAATCATGTTTATAATGGAATTTAAAAAACATTCTCATGTGTCTAATGGATAGTACATATGTACTTTCAATTAGGAACATAATAATCATGTTTATAATGGAATTTAAAAAACATTCTCATGTGTCTAATGGATAGTACATATGTACTTTCAATTAGGAACATAATAATCATGTTTATAATGGAATTTAAAAACATTCTCGTGTTTCTACATATGTACTTTCAATTAGGAACATAATAATCATATTTATAACGTAATTTAAAAACATTCTCATGTTTCTAATGGATAGTACATATGTACTTTCAATTAGGAACATAATAATCATATTTATAACGGAATTTAAAAACATTCTCATGTTTCTAATGGATAGTACATCTGTACTTTCAATTAGGAACATGTTTATAACGGAAATTAAAAATTGTATTTTCCATTAGAAACATAACTTCCTAGAGACATTCTCGTTATCAATATTTTCTGTGAAAGTACTATTATACAAATGAAACTGATACATTTCATTGAGTATATAAGCCAGCATTCAAACCATTAATAATTCATCGATACTCAAAGCAAGTCTATTTGTTTATCATCATGAAGTTGTTCATTGCTGTTTTGATTTCACTTTATCTAGGATGGGTGGGAGGTACAGAACTGTGTAGTATCGATGAATCACTTCTTAATGATATCATTGATAATCGAATCACAGCTACTCTTGCCAATCAACCTAGTAAGTAATTACATATTTCAGTATAATTACGTATTTCATGACTAATATTTTTATGGCCCGTAGGGCCATCCCTATAATTGCTTTCCACGGGGTTTAATGTATATATATATTCTTGTGTCACTTGCGCGACTATGCGTTGTATACGTAGTTAAGAAAGTTGCGTCATTCCCGGGGGCTCGATCAATTAATGGGCGTGGCGCGTAAAAGAACGCGCGCTCCAACTCTACACTACCAGCAGGAAGAAAGCTGCCTGTAGCTAAGTAGCTTACGTAGAAACTGGAACTAGTAGCTAGCTATTCTGCCTGAAATATATTCCTAAAGTTCTACAAGGTCCTTTGAAAGGTCAGGAGAGTAGATAATCAAAATAATAACTATAATAAGCTGATGTGTTTTAGGCATGATAAAGTCAGCCATGATTACTGAATGCTGGACGCCACAAAGCAGTCATAGGGATACTTTTGTCTTCACTTAAATTTGTAAAGCGATCATAGGGATGTTTTTTTTCTCTATATACACTTGTTTCTTATGATCAGTTATTAGGATGCTGCAAGTGAGTGTTCCTGGTAGGACTGTAGAACTTCGTCACTTCAGTGGTTCTGTTTTCTCTTTTGATGGAACACTTATTGATTCGATCTCTCTTTCTGATCCAGCTATTGATGTGTCATCTACTTACCTTGCTTACAGACCTAACTTTAACGGTCTTCATGACAGTGGTTTGGCTGGTATGTTTATCAACATGGCAGGCATTTATCCATGTATTACTAATGGCGCCCCTGTCTGTCGTATGTTCACTCTTGAGGAAGATGGATTCAATGACGGACGTGCTTTTATTGAGGCTGGTGACATTGGAAATAATTTCCGGATATTCAGTACTACAACAGATATAGCTACTTATGGTTTTGCTATCCAAGATTGTACTCAGATGGATACTAGCTGTCTTCCCAATTATGTTCAGCTTGTTATAACATGTCTTCTGCCTCGTGAACAGTGCAGTTAAATCTGTACATAATTTTTTTTCTGCAAAGATAACTTAAAAAACTTTAAAGTTACATTGTATATTTTAGGAACTTATTTTCTTTACAATAATTACTGCATGCATGTGATTTTAGGCTACATGTGTTCATTGATTGATCTCATTTTTTTCAACAATATACCTTATATGGAAGTTGGGAAGAAGTAATATAGCTAGCTAGCTATGTGTAGCAATTGCAAACTCAGCAACTATTTAAATAAATATTTGAAATATGATCTAACTTTTGAAGTGATTTTTCTTGCAAATCTTCAATTACTCGATTATTATTCTGGCATTTTGCATAAATTTACAGGAAGTTGGTAACCAGGAAGAGTTATTCCTTAGATACTGAATTACATTGACTTCCTGCACAAAATTTTGTGGCAAAGTGCCTCTTTTGAAATTTAGGTCGCATATAATGAACCTTAAAACTAGTTTAAAACCCATGTTGATTTCCAAATATCATTTAAATTCAATATTGTAATCATATAGGTCCATCTTATCTTAGCGTTCTGCCCAGGATATTTAGAGTGGTGGTTGGATTCTACATTGCATTTAGTGCTGTTTATCAAGTTTATACTTAATGTATGAAACCCTGGTATATGTATAATATTAATAGTTAACACATACTTTGATCAGCTCTCGTAAATCTTTTGCGTCAATATCTCGTCCGTCTAGTATTTGTAACCAAGGCATGTGATATAGTACAAGACTGGAATAATTACACAGTCTACATACAGGGCAAGATAGATACATGGGGTCACACAGTGAGAGGGAGGTCACAGAGGATAACTGATAAATATTGAATAACTCCTAAATAATGATGGATGAATGAATGGATGGATTGATGGATATGCATGAATGACTGAATGAATAATGAATGAATGGATGGATGGATGGATGGAGTTGCAGATGGAAGAACGAACGAGGAGTATACCTGTAAAACTGAGATAGGATTGCCTGATAGGTTAAGAATACTAAGTTGTGAAAGGTGAGAGAGAGAGTCTCCAACCATCTTCATTTGATTATCAGCTAAATTAAGATCTTTTAAACTAGTTAGATTCGATATACCCTGTAAATAATTACAACAAATATAGCAATGAAACCCCTTTTATTAAAACATCATGGGTTTAGGTGACTATAACACCTTTCAGCAGGAAACATGAGTTTCAATTTCAGTTTACTAAAATACAGGTCTATTGTAAAAACTAATGTTGTATCTATACTGGTATAGGTAAATGTATAGGTGCCTATACCAAGGTATAGGTAAATATAGGTATAGGTAAGTAGTATAGGGCAGATACAGATACTTTACAGACCAGGTTTTGGAACTTTATAATACTATTTTACTGCAGGAAAAGATTGATACAACAATCACAATCATATTTTTAAGCTATCTCCATTTTTTTTAGTAGTTTGTGAGTTTCATTTGCCAACAGTGGCTATATAAAATAGTGCAAAAAATTAGTGATGCACATGAACATATACTAGAAAAAGGAGTGAACACATGTATATATAGGTATAGGTATAGGCAGTTTTAATATCTGTATCTGAATTATAGGCAAAACCTAGTATATAGGTACAACACACGAAAATCAGCCGATAGTTGAATATTTTTTAAAACCCCTTTTAGTAAGATCTTATGAATTTTATTTAACTAAAATATAACTAAATTACAAGTCTATTGCAATAACTATAACTAACTAAAACAAAAATTAGCCAATAATGGACACTTTTAGTAAAACAAGCTTTTAGTAAGTCTAAGTGTTATTTTAATAAGTTTTGGTATATGTAACTGTAGCAAGAATTCTTTTAAACTAGGCATAATACAACTTAAAGTGGTCATTATTGTAATACAGTGTTTTGATAAGCTCATATAGTGCAGTTAATTATGATTATATTGTCAGTAACAGCATTTAACTCTTTGTTAATCAGCTCAAAGATGTACATATATTCCTAGTGGTGCACACAATTACCATTGTTGAGCCAATTTGGCCCATGCTTCAAAAAGTATCATAAACTTCACTAGAGTTATTATTGGCAAATAATTATAAGCATTTGAATTTGTATTATAACTTGTCCATCCCGGTCTCTAATAATAAATTTTGCGAACTTAAATGCCAGTCAAGTTGGCCCATGCTTCATAATATATCAAAAACTCTGCTGTAATGTTAAACAATGTGGGTGTGTCTATAGCAGTTTTTATTTCATTGACCTCAATATTTGTACCATTTAGCCAAAGTTTCTCCAGTTTCGCTAAATTATTCAAACATTTAATTTGCTGTATCTTATTAGTATAGAGATACAGTTGTGTCATGTTAGTACAATTATCTAAATCTTCTATAACCTAGTGGAATAGAAATGAATTTATGAGTTTATCAATTTATTAAGGAATAGGAATGGATTTATTATGGAATAGGAATGGATTTATTATGGAATAGGAATGAATTTATGAGTTTATGAATTTATTGAGAAATAGAATGGATTTATCGTGGAATAGGAATGGATTTATGTTTATGAATTTATTAATTTATTGAAGAATAGGAATGGTGATGAATAATGATTGGATTGATGGACAGATCAATGAATGAATGAGTGAATGGATTGATACTTGATAGTAAAATACATCTAAGAGAACAAGAATGAATGAGTGGATCAGTGGATAGATTGAAAAATAAATTGAAGGGGAACAAGATCAGAATATAGTCAATATATTGCTGTTGTTTAGTTAACTATAACTAAAACCCCTTTTAGCAAGGCATTGTGACTTTAAGTTAACTAAACTAAAAGTGGTCATTACTTTCATACTACAACATCACTACAATATTCTGGTGGATTCTGTTGCATATTGAAATACATTTGGCCTGAAATTGGGAGGGGGGGGGGGGGGGAACTCAAGTGATATCCCAAGATCCCCCCCTCCATATAAAACCCTGGTAAATATACATCGTTATAGTAACCTCTATCTCTCCTTCACATATCCATAACTCCTCCAATGTTGCGCAACACCCTACACCCATCATACATTTAATCTTCTGATTCACTATACGCAGACATCTTAGAGACGAGAAGTTATGTAAGCCCACCAACCGATGACAACCAAAGAAGAATATTTCAAGACATTTGACCTTCTTCATACCAGCCCCTTGAGCTAATTTGTCATAACTGATTTCATTTATAGAACACTAATAAAAATGATAATAATGAAGCAGTGATAAAATGAGATACTCCCGATATTAAAATCTGTGTACAAGATTACCCCAAAATTAGGCTGTGTTAGCATGAGTATAATTAAATGCAATTGATGTTTTGCAAATGATACTATATATATTATATCTTATTATAGCTAATTCCACTTATTATATATATCACATGATATTTATCCAATCACATTTTTCATATACTATTCACCTGATCACAGCACAGTTAATGAGAATTGTCCAAGTGATGGGTAAAAAATACATACACATATATATATATATATAATTATATATATATATATATATATATATATATAGTATGATGGTGACATCAGACCTTTGATGTGGTGAGTCCTATATATTGTATATAGACCTTCCATGTGCACACTATGCAGGAGATGTCACCATCATGTGTATAGTATGCTAATAGGTCCTATATACTGCATATAGGACCCTTGTTTTGTGTCCGAGAATGTGATATAGCCCTCGCAGGCTCGGGCTATATCACATCCTCGGACACAAAACTCAGGTCCTATATTTTGTATATAGGATATTACTACTATAGCGAATGATGTATATATATATATATAATATATATATATATATATACATACATCATTTGATATAGTAGTGCAGTAAGATCAGTCTGATCACTGTAGTGATAGAACTCTATTGTAATTTGACTTGTAGCTGGATACACATAAATGCAGTACACTGTTTTTCCAAACTGTAGATTGCATCTATCATAAATATTTGATCATCACATTAGATGACACGCCGCCATAGCTGATGATAATGCGCATTACTAAATTAGATTACTCACCAATTCTCTCAACACCGATTCTTCTTCATTTTCTCTACGTTCACTCCCCTCGATGCTTAACAACTCCATCAGAATCAGTCATTGTACATAACAGTCGAGCACCTTAGGCGATTTGAACAGTTTAGTCTATTGGCTACTATACTGTGGTAACAATGGCCACTCAAGATATCTTTTTTCTTCCTGCTGCTGTGTGTATTGTGGTAGGCATTAAAATGATTTCATTTGCATTATAATTATATTGAATTAGACATAGAATGAGTAGACACAGGATAATAGATACAGTTTATACTTGGGATAGACACAAACAAACACGACAATGACATTGGAAGTACGAGACATTTCAGAAATTGTGTGAACTAGAATAGAAGATCAAGTTTCGTGAAATTTGATAACAGCAGTATAATATTATACTGTCTGTGTGCGCAATTGATTGTTAATTTTTGAACAATTTTTACACAAACAAGAAGACATGCTACACAGAGTGATAATATGAAAGAGTCAAGGCAAAGAAAAAGGCGTTTAGAACAGGAAAGACAGAGAAGATTGAACAGAGTCAGAGAGAGAGCAAGAGGCGTAACATTCATAAATTTATTAAACAAAATAATTTATATAATTCATTTGTATAGTATAAACATAATAAATCACGATTCTAGATAATAATTCTTTTAAATACCATACCACTCTAGAACATACTATGCTTGCCTGGTTATTGCTACGGGCCATAAAAATCATGAAATGTGACTGATTTCAGAACTGAATCTCGAAAATAGATACTGAAAAACTCAAAGAAGAATATTATTATTGACCACAGGAAACGGACCCACAATGTCACAGGAAGAGTTGTTACTACTAACGATCAAGATTTGAACCCTAATTTACCTATACCTTATGGTTCGGTGAAATGTGGTCTATAGATCCTAATCATACTACAGTTTGATCATGAGTAATTATAATTTCAGGTCAGAGTTCAAATGAGGCTATCGGTATTATTATAATAAATTTACAGACAGCTGTATGTACGGGAGGAGAAGTGACACGACTACTTATTACAATACCAAATGTCACTGAGGCTGATGTAAATACTATGCCCCGAAATACTGTAGATTACAATGAGACTATGGCTACACTGCGAATGCATTCATTTACGTAGTAGTCCAGTCAACCATACTTTAATCCTTGCACACAAAAGTACCCTTCCACATACACTTCACGGCAGGATAATTACTACTGTTAGAGATCTTCTGATTTCACTGGTGCAATTTCAAAGTGTGGGGGCATAGTCTTAAGATTGAAATTGGCCTTCTACTGGAAAAAGATATCAGTATGATTGGATACAAGACAATTGTCTTGGTCCTCGCTTGTGGAAGCTCTAAAGTGTCCCTTGCTTTTAATACAAAGGAGTTGCTGAACAGATTAAAGCTCATCCTCATAAATAGTAATAAGTATGCAACATTTATACTTGTAATTATAATAGTTAGCATAATTATAATCTCACTGGAATTATAATAAATTAATTCAATAAATTTTTACATAACTAATAAATGAGGGAAGATGAAGTCCGATGTGATGATGGTGTGTGCATGCATCCACGTGTTCATGAGACTATCTTCTTCCTCTTCTGTAAACAATAATAGTAATAATAGATAGAATCAATTATTAAGGGTGTAGACAAACCCCCCCCCCCCCCCCCCCCTCCCCATTTTTGATCACTTGTGTAAATGTGCTTGATTGAAATAAAGGTCATTCATGTTCACCATGATGATAGTGGTCATTGTGATTGTGAACACACTTCCTCTACATTATTTGAAATAGTTTCATAAAATAACTAGATGTTACTAGAACACATATCCTGCACAATATTGCATAATATTAGCTAAGTCATTGACAGAACAGAATATCTTCAGTTTCATAAATGGACTCAAAAGTTACTATTATGAAGGGCGTGACAGACCAAAAAATGGTGGACTATTCTAAACAGATGAAAGGAAGCAGAGGAATTGTGGATACAGCAGACTGCATTGGCCACTCCAAGTTATGCAGACATTCTGCTACGACTAATTTCGAGCTTTTCGATATGTTTATAAGAAGTTTAAATTATTAGAAAGATCTTTTTGAAATTTTTTTTGATCCAGACAGTAGACAGAACCATTCACATAACCCTTTGCACAGCATACTGCGCAGGGTAATAATTATCCCCCTTCCTTCCCATAAAGTTCTCGACACTCTGGATCCTGGTTTGTAATTCATACCTTCTATCTTGAAATGACTGTAGAGTTTGTAAATGAATATTACGTGTCTCCATACTGTGTGTCTGTCTCCTGTTCATTACATGAAATGGCATGTTCGTGACCTTTTGAATAAAATGTAATGTAAATAAAACAAAACTAATCTCTCATACATAGATACACAAACAACATTAATATCATATACATAGGTAGATAGAAAGACAAATAAATTATAGTACAGTTAGTATAATAGTTATACCTTAATCTGACCAGTGCCATTATTTACTGTTGGTAGAATGTGTTGCTCAAGTGTACAAATATCTTCTTCCTATTGAATAAATAAGAACATTAATTTGTGCAGATCTTCACTTGTATACATTATCATTCATTTCTCTATTCTTCCAGGCCTGACATTATGCTAGCATACCTTTGAGCATAATAGGTGGCTATAGCACATTATGCTAGTATACCTTTGAGCATAATAGGTGGCTGTAGCATGATGAGTGGCTATAGCAGATTATGCTAGCATACCTTTGAGCATAATAGGTGGCTATAGCACATTATGCTAGCATACCTTTGAGCATAATAGGTGGCTGTAGCATGATGAGTGGCTATAGCAGATTATGCTAGTATACCTTGGAGCATAATAGGTGGCTATAGCACATTATGCTAGCATACCTTTGGGCATGCCGCCCCCAGACCCTTCACTCTAAAAAAGTTGTCTACGCCCATGTTTTGAGTAAACTGTATAATCCACCCCAAGCCTAATTGTGTCCAATTGTCCATCCATTCATCCATTTATTATTCCTAAACCATTCATTAATTTTAACCTGTCTATCACTGAATGTTAATTCAGCAGTGTGTCTCTCTTCACTGGTTACTATGACACCATCTAACGACTGCAGAGATCTGAGTTTAAATATCAGAAGTGATCTGTGTTGCATACGACGTGACACCTGATGAAAGAAAACTATAAATGATCTTTTTACCTGGAAACAGGTTGTTGATATGTTTTCAAACACGGGCCAAATTTTGGCAAATTTTCTCTCTTACACTTCCTGCTGTAAGTACACTTTCATCTTACAGGATTACTAATACAGCATACTACAGTCTTACAGGATTACTATTACAGTCTTACAAGATTACTAATACAGTATACATGTACTAGAATCTTACGGGATTACTAATATATGTACAGTATACTACAGTCTTACAGGATTACTATTACAGTCTTACAAGATTACTAATACAGTATACATGTACTAGAATCTTACGGGATTACTAATATATGTACAGTATACTACAGTCTTACAGGATTACTATTACAGTCTTACAAGATTACTAATACAGTATACATCTAGAATCTTATGGGATTAATACTACAGTGTTACAAGATTACTAATACAGTATACATGTACTGGAATCTTACAGGATTACTAATACAGTATACTACAGTGTTACAAGATTATTAATACAGTCTAACAAGATTACTAATACAGTATACATGTACTACAATCTTACAGGATTACTAATAATAGATAATTCAATCAAGCGAAATAGTCCTCCTAACTTCTCAAGCTCTGAATATTCCTATAAATATAAAAGAATACATCAGTTTTAGTTTGAAGAATGTCTAATGTTCAGAGGTCAAAGGTCAATTATTAAAGAATAATAGACTAACAGTGGGTATAGATTATTGAACATAAGACAATAGCGTAATAGCTCTTTTTTTATAGCAAACTCTAATCACGACATAACGTTACATATATGTATACAGGACTGGGAACCGGCTGAGATTCTGAAATCAACTATCACTAACTTCAAATCGATTGATTGATTAAAATCAGCAGAATTAATTAGGCCCCAATCAATGCAGGAAACTCCTCCTATTTGATGATCAAAAAGGCTTCCCATATTGTACATTATTTGCTGTTGTACAATATGCTGTCCCGGCTCTATATATATATATGAGAAGGAAAATTTCCACATCAAGACAGGACTACTCCCTTCATGTATAATTATTGTGTATCTATTTATACATATATAGTACTTACCTGAATACGATTCATTCCTATGTATAGACGCTCTAATTGTTTAGCATAATGAAAATGAGACAAATCACATAACCTAAAGAAGAATACTATTCATCTATCTATTCATACATAGATGTACCCAAACTACCCATCTACGTAGCTGTCTATTCAGCCATATATTCACTCATTCATCCATTGATCCATCTATTTATCTATTATTTCATACATCTATTGAACTATCCACTCATCCATCCGTCCGTGTGTCCATCCATCCATCCATCTCGCATCTTGAATCGATCCCTTCATATTTTATCTGTTCCTAACCTGTTTTCTTCGAGATGCAATTCTCTTAATTGTGTCAAATCCACAAAGGAGCATTCATTTAGTTGTTTAATTTTATTTCTATCTAATACTAATTCAGTTAAATTATATAGTCCATTTAATCCTTCAACACGGCTTATCTCGTTACCTGAAAAATGAAATTGTCAATTAAGACCTCTTCTCATACATGTACATTTGTGTTGTTTTAGTTAACTATAACTAAAACCCCTTTTAGTAAGGTAAACAAAACTATAACTAACATGTCTACTGTAGTAACTATAACTAACTAAAATGAAAATTAGCCAATAATGGGCACTTTTAGTTAGTTAATAACTAAAATTCAAACCCTTTTAGTGAGCCTAATATTATTTAACTACAACTAAACCAAAAGTTTGATAAACTAGTCATACTATAACTATAACTAAAAGTAGTCATTCTTGTTAAACTAAAACATCACTATTGTACAAGGAGGGTTTCATTTAGGGGCTGAGGTACTGCCAGTATCTCA
This sequence comes from Petrosia ficiformis, assembly GCA_947044365.1. Lineage (NCBI taxonomy): Eukaryota > Metazoa > Porifera > Demospongiae > Haplosclerida > Petrosiidae > Petrosia > Petrosia ficiformis. The sequence goes on along the minus strand of OX345641.1, from coordinate 1,815,464 downwards.
CCCTCCCCCTTGGAAGTTAGGTTGCCACTAGGCACAGCAAATCCACACTGTAGTCGCCCCCCCAAAAATGCAATTTTTGTCCCCACTCAGCTTGAAAATTTCTTAAATGTAGGCCTGTGGCAGTTGTCATTAACATGTGTTAAAGATATCAGTACTTTAGGTAATTTTCACTGTTAAATAAATTTATTCGCTTCTTCCATCCACGAAAATTAAATCACATTAAAATTAAATATATCAATACTTTCAATTTAGAACTAATGAGATCCACAAAAATTAGAAACCATAAAAATTTTTTCAATCTAAATTCCTGCCACTGAAATATCCTAATGTACATATGGTATGTTAATTAACTCTTAATAATTACAATTATGTCAATAAAAAGTCACCATACAGTACAGTAATTACTCAGTAGTTTCATTATCACACTACAGTAGTTCAATAGTAGTTTTAACAGTAATTGGTGTACTTGTCAATTCAACACCACAGTAGTGAGACAGTAATTACTATACTATACTAACAGTAGAACTAAGGTAATTACTGTTACTGTATGGTGACATTTTATTAACATATACTGTATATATGTACGGACTACATTAATTTTTATTTACCTTGTAAAAATAATGCTTTTAGTGATACCAGTCTGTGCAGTTGAAGAGGTGGTAGCTGACTAATACCATTGTATGCTAAGTGCAATACTTGGAGGTTTGGTAAGATTGGGAATGAGTCCGAATCTGTCCCACCCAATTGTTTAATGAGACAGTCGATACGATTGTGGTTAAGACAGAGAACCTATAATCATGACATGAGAGTTTATAATATAAACATGTACAATGACAAAATACAGGCAGGATTAATAGCTTGGGATTCCACCTCCCTCTCCCCCTAAAATAAATTGCATCTTGTGTAATATTGACAAGTTAATGTAAATGATACACAGTGTGTTTGTGAGGGTATCACCACACCACCTTAATCTGCTGTATTAATCCCTCATATAGATATGACAATGATAAATACCAAAGTTGCCAAATTGGCAGTGTATATAATATTTGTCATTGGTATAGTCTATATTTTTGTGCAATCACAGTACACTATACCCCCTTACCTTTAGATTCTTGAGATGAATGATACCAGAGAATGAAGTGAGTGAGTTTTGTTCTAAGTTTAGACTATAAAATATTATATAAAATTATAAATACACACATGACAAAGGATTAATGACTAATGAGTATACAGAGAGATAGATACAAATGACATATAGTTATGAGTTGAATACATTTAAGTGAGTATATGGATATTGAATAATAGCATGTACATGTACATGTAGTTTATATGTACATGTACATGTAACGAATACAAAAAACTCAAAAATGAAAGAACTTCATGTAGATTATATCAAAACTGAAAAGGTATGGCACAAGATTGTGATGGTAGCTCAGCAAAGTAATTAAGCTAACCACTTCCTTCAATTTCCTTGGCATGTAAGACTATACATGAGTATAGCTACAAACCTACACTATTTTACTCTTTTACTATTTACTGTACCTAAGTATGTAAGGTTGTAATTACATGGAAATAGTTTGGTATCAGTATTTTTGATAACCTCATATGGCACACCATTGGGCCAAAGAGCTTCTTATTCGGCACTGTACAGTTCTCTCTTTGGGCCAGTGGCGCAGTTAATTATTATTATATTGTCACTAACAGCATTAACTCTTTGTTAGTTGGCTCAAGATGTATTCCCAATGGCACACACACTAACTATTGTTGAGCCAATTTGGCTCATGCTTCAAAAAGTATCAAAAACTCTGATGGGTATTCTATGGATACAGATAGGGCTTTCTTTACTGATTGACTCCATTATACCGAGAATCATAGCCCATACAGTTTCAGTGGGGCTGTAGTTTATATTTTCAATATAAACCTCGTACAAATTTTATATTTATGTATTTATTATTATTATAGATATATAATTATAGATACCTGAAGAGATTATCAAACAGTTTAACAGGTGAGAGCTCTACATGTTTCAAACTACAATTAGTAAAATCCATGGTCTTAAGAGATGCAAAGTCTTTATCACGAAACCTTTCATATACATTATCTTGAGTCAACCTGTAAATTGAAATACGTACATTATCAGGATTCAATTAGGGGGTAATGGTACCTCTTTGCTAAAATATAACCCCCTTGGAATTTAATTTGCCATTACAATACACTGTATGTCACCTGCCTGCCTACCTACCTGCATGCCTGCCTACCTACCTACCTGCATGCCTGCCTACCTGCCTGTCTGTATGCCTGTCTGTATGCCTGCCTACCTGCCTGCCTGCCTACCTACCTACCTACCTACCTACATGCCTGCCTACCTGCCTGCCTGCCTACCTACCTGCCTACATACCTGCCTACCTGCCTGTGTGTATGCCTGTCTGTTTGCCTGAATTCCTGTCAAATTCAACTTTGAGTGTATTTAAATGCAAGTGTTTGCTCAATCTTTGTGCCAGTATT
>OX345641.1:1777959-1807959 GCA_947044365.1 Petrosia ficiformis | reverse complement strand
GAGCAAGTGGTGATAGAGAGAGTGAAGGGGGGGGAGAGGTGTCTGTACGACAATGAGGAAGCAGAGAGGACAAAGAGAGATGTGTAGAAACAGCTTCACGAAGCGCTATTGATGTTTGGTTTGCAGTGACAAGTTGACCATTGAAATAGTGGAGTGAACGTAACATACCAAGAGTGTAGTTAATATTGACCTATTATACAATGTACATGTATGATGTATGTAGGTATAATTATATAATATATATATATACATGTATATAACTTGTACATTATAATTATATATGTACATGTATGCTGAATAAGGGTATGTACATGTACATGTAGATAAACAGCAATATTTATTCTTGAACCTTATTTAATTCATTGATAATAGTATCTTTTCTACCGTAGTGTTCATAACAGTAATACAGTAAATATACATTACTAATTAATGGTTATGTCATGATATATATCATATGACGACATAAAGTGCAATGACATGACATGGAAAAAACACATATTCAAACAAAACTATTGATGTTGTCATGGTTACATTAAACCATGTTGTCATGGTTACATATTCATACCTTTTTCCATGTGTTATATCTAAAGTCCAGTGATTGTATATTAGGTGTATATTTCTTTATGATTGATATATCATGATATTGATCTCTTAAAAGATTCCAACTTGCATCTAGTGCTATTAGCTTAGGAAGAGACTGTGGGAATTGAATTGGAAAGTAATGATTATGAATACATGATAACACTTAAGAAAGACAAATACCTGAGGCAAATGAAAAACTTTCTCACATGTAAACATACATGTACTTTATGATAGCAAGGGTCAACATAGTCAGTCTGTGTGCCATTAGGAATTAACAAAGAATTAATGCTGTTTGGCCCAAAGAAGGAACCAAATGGCCAATGATGTGTCAGAAATAGAAATGATTTTTCTATCTATAAACATCTATATTCTATTCAACATAACTCATTATGTTGAAGGTTGCTTAGTAATCAATAGCTGGTATATACTGTACTACACATCAATACTATCAACCTAGCTACATGTACATGTACCTACCATTAGTATCTATATTCCAGTACATAATATGACTTATGGATCATGTATGTATACCAGTGTTTTTGATAAGCTTATATGGCACACCTTTGGTCCAAAGAGCTTCTTATTTGGCACTGCACAGTTCTCTCTTTGGGCCAGATGGTGGTACAGTTAATTATGATTATATTATCACTAACAGCATTAACTCTTTGTTAATTAGCTCAAGATGTTTTCCCAATGGCACACACACTAACTATTATTGAGCCAATTTGGCCCATGCTTCAAAAGTATCAAAAACTCTGATGTATATGTGTATATATATACATGTATATAATTATATCTAATTATATCAATCATTATTATCACAAATCATAATGTATTGATTGTATATTAACCTTCATTCCTTTCAATGATTTCAGTCTATTGAAACTAATATCAAGAGTCTGTAGATTAGGCTATGAGATGAGACGAGACGAGATGAGATATGATATACATGTACATGTACATGTGAGATGGAAGTAATTAATAAACTGTCAAACTGTTTGTTAGTAACATTTGTCATTTTTTCCACACATTTTGTATTTTACAAGGTGGATCTGCATGGCTGGCTGACTCCATGCCTCTGTGAAACATCCTTATATAACATAACAAGTGTATGAGTGAAGCACTTGTATTATTAAAGGTCATTCACGTTCACCATGACCTCAGAAAATTGTTCATAACTTTAGTTTGGAATGACTAACAATCTTTTTACCTGCACCATTTTCATATAATAGTCCTTCTCGTTCTTTTTCGTGTATGTCAAATTTCAATTCCATTGCTTCATTATTGAGTTACAGTATAATCATGTATTAACCTTATGATATTAAACTATACACTATAGTACATATAAGTTATTGAGTTACAGTATAATCATGTATTAACCTTATGACATTAAACTATACATTATATTACATATAAAGTCATCACATCATAATTTTGAGGACATCGTGAATGTGAACAGACTATTAATATGCTCCTGTATAAACTAGCGATATTCCAATAATCAGATTGATAATTAGTACCAGTCATTATTTCTAGTATCGGTGTCGGTTATTTCTGGCAGATATAACCAATAATGTAATAAGTGTACTAATAATGTCATTTCTTGTGATTATATCATCATTAATTGCTTTTATGATACTCATAATTATTGAGAAAATGCTCATTTTTTTGGAAAGAATCAGAAGCCAGACGGTAGATAATAGATATAATATCAGATCGGAATCGGTACATATCTAAAGTAGATATTGGTTTATCAGTAAAATGTGCTATCGATGCATCACCATAAACTAGTCATTCTTACCATATTTGTGAAGTCTTCTGTAGTCTCTAATTCATTACAAGAGAGTGAGAGTGAAGAGAGAAGTGGGAGGGAAGAAGAGAAACGAAATCGTGTTAGTCTGTTACAAGATAGATCTAATTCCTGTAGAATTAATAAGAGCATAATACATTTATAGGGTCTCGGTATAACAGTATGTGTATGTTTTGTATGCTTTCCATAGGGCTTGGGTGACAGTCTTGCTAGCATTAATCATGCTTTCCACGTGGTAAGGGGAACACCTTATAAGTTTTCCATAGCGTTTCTCACATGTACTAGTAGGGTCTGGGTAACAATATGTGTATGCTTTCCATACACCATGTAGGGCCTGGGTGATATTCATGCTAGCATTAATCATGCATGCTTCCCACATGGTAAGGTAATATATAAGTTTTCCGTAGCGTTTCTTACAGGTACTGATAGGGTCTGGGTAAAATCATGTGTATATTTTGCATGTACATGTAATCTATTCTCAAGGTGTTGAATCATGTTATAATGTACTGATACATGTACATGTATATGTACATGTACATGTACATGTATATTTACACATATTACCTTGATATGATCTAGTGACTGTTCACAGCTTTGGGTCAATAAAATGTTAGAATCTAACATTGATAATCTGTGAGAAAGAAAAGAGAAGAGAGAGGAACACAGAAAAATGGTTTGTTCACAATCACGATGACCTCAGACTTTATATGTACAATAATGTATAGTTTCATGTTATAAGGTTAATACTGTAACACAATAATGAAGCAATGGATTGAAATTTGACATACACAAAAAAGAACGGGAAGGATTATTATATAAAATGGTGCTGGTAAAAAGATTGTTGGTCATTCAAAAGTAATGTTTTTCTGAGGCCATGGTGAATGTGAATGACTTTTAATGTTAGAAAGGTATTTATCTATTTTTTAAGTATTATATTTGGTTTCAAGATATTAAGTATTATTTCTTACTTGGGTCTACTATCTGGTTGAGGAGACATGCCTATTAAATCATCATCATCTTCACTATTCTCTCCTCCTCCTCCTTCTCCTTTCTCCGATGTGTAACTGACAGTTATATAGTATTCAGGTAGTACAAGATGAGGATCAAATACGTAATATAATCTTGGAGAAAGAGAGGACTTGTCTTTAGTAGAGGAGGAAGGAGCAGTGGGAGACTCAACATAGACACAATGGTTGTGAGGATATTTATCAGATTGTGGCCTGTAGAGAACAGAGATATCACTGTTAGCATACATGTATATACATGTATATACATGTAGAATTTGTACATACATGCATACATTTATAAATTATATACATGATTACATGTATTATCATTATGTGTCTGTAGTATCAGTATTCTGTAGTATCAGTAGTATCAGCATGCGTCTTTGTAGTAGTGTATGTATTATCAACATGCAAGGGTAAACCTAATACAAATGTACTTCATTGGTAATAAAAAGATACATGACAATACTATAGTACTACAGAGATACATACTGATACTACAGTATTACAAAGACGCATACTGATACAGTATTAGAAAGACACATACTAATACTACAGTATTACAGAGACATGCCAATAATAAACACATGCCACTACTGTAGTATTGACACATGCCAATACTACAATATTACAAAGACACATGCCAATACTACAAGACACACACCAATACTATAGTATTATAAAAATACATGCCAATACTACAGCATTATAAAGACACATGCCAATACTGCAGCAGTATAAAGACACATGCCAATACTACAAGACAAACACCAATACTATAGTATTATAAAGATACATGCCAATGCTACAGCATTATAAAGACACATGCCAATACTACAGCATTATAAAGACACATACCAATACTACAGTATTATAAAGACACATGCCAATACTACAGCATTATAAAGACACATGCCAATACTACAGCATTATAAAGACACATGCCAATACTACAGCATTATAAAGACACATGCCAATACTACAGCATTATAAAGACACATGCCAATACTACAGTATTATAGAGACACATGCCAATACTACAGCATTATAAAGACACATGCCAATACTACAGTATTATAGAGACACATGCCCATACAGAATGATATAATTTCTTACTTATCACTTCCTATATGTTCAACTATATTGCCTACAAACACTTTACACAGAATTAAATCCGTGGATCTTCTATCACAAGGACCTCTACTCTTGTGTCTCTCACGTTCCGCTAGACCGATACTGTTAGTGAGTAACACATAAGGGGCCTCCTCTGTCAATCCCGACCCAGCATTGTCAATATTAACAAAGTTAATTTCAGGCGACCACACAAGGAAGAGATAGTCTAGAAGATCTCGATGTGATTTTTTCGTTAATGGTTTTTGGCATTCTAAAAGTTGTCGGAGAGAATCAGCAAAGTTGTTATGTGTTGGTCGACTTTCTATACGTGTTACCATGTCAACCTGTATACCAGTGATGCCATGTGACTGAGGATTATAGAGAAAGTAATGAAAGGGTCAATGCACTATTGGATACACAAACTGAAATAATGATTGATGAGCATGAAAGTTATAATTATAAATATGTTATTCTATTAAATAGAGTTTGGACTATATAGAGACATTTGTATTCATGTACAAGTACATGTATATGTACAAGTACTTGTATATGTACAAGCACTTGTATATGTACAAGTAGTTGTATGTACTAGTACTTGTACATGTACAAGTACTTGTATATGTACAAGTATTTGTATATGTACAAGTACTAGTATATGTACAACTACATGTACTTATGAATGTTCATATGCAAGATGATCACTAGTAAAGTGGAATATACGTCAATCAGTGATATATGACTCACAATAAAATCAGTTAAGAGGAATCTTGAATTGACCAGTTCTACACAAGACTTGTACCATCCCATATCTTCTCTCCCTTGTATGTAACGAACATTCCCTCCACTCTGTAGCTCTTGTATCCACCTTTCTTCTATCTGCTTTTCTCTATTCCTCACCTGATCACACTCTCTCACACCCTCGGAGATGGTATGCAGTAATCTCTCTTCTAATGTTTTAATCCATTTTGTGATCATGTCTGTCTTGAATATAAGTGTCTCGTCATTCTTTATATTTCGACTTTGTGATAACTGAAAGATAACACAGAGAATTGCAATATATGTATACATGTATTCACACAAAAGGCCCATAATTAGCGATCTCTAGCTTTGATTTTAATTCAAATCACACTCCTCATTTATACACTGATCCTTATTGGGTGTGCATCTTACAAAAGGTCAAAGGTCAACACTAATGGCTGGAGACAAGAGAGTATTGACATTACAAAAGATCAAAAGTCAAGACAGTGAGTGATTAACATTACAACATTACAACATTACAAAAGGTCAAAGGTCAACACTAATTGCTGGATATAGGAGTGTATTGACATTACAAAAGGTCAAAGGTCAACACTAATTACTAGAGGCTGTGTATCGTGACTTACTGCTTTGAGATGATAATGGAGAGCTCTAAGTCGCGAGTAGGTCTTCTCCCAATGATGTTCAAGCTTCTTATTAATATCCACCTCTTCTTCTTCCATTACTTGTCTATGACCATGTATCTTTAGACGATAGAACTGTTTCTTCTTTGACACCAGATTCTGTAGTTACAAGATGAATAAAGACACACACACATACAGTGGCTATTAACATATGATTACATGTACATATGTATGTATGTATAACCTGCGATACATAAATGCAGTGATGTATCTTTAGACTTGTACACATTGGTGAACTAGGACATAAAGTGCATCAAGTATTGAAAGATATAAATTAAATTATGTGTTTGTTGGTTTTCATAGCCTTTTGATGGCCAGATACAATTACATGATGACTTGAGATGAAAATAAAGAAAGAAAGAAAGACAGGCACTTGAGGGAAATGAAAAATGAGTTGCCTCAGGTGGGATTTGAACCCACGACACTCCACACTCCTTACAGATGCTCTTACCAACTGAGCTACCAAGGCAGCCCAGCTGGGAGGGTCCAAATCAAACATCTCATACACCTGTATGAACAGGTTAACTAAAACTTGGTATGTAACATGTAATTCAGTATAAATCTGTGGCATGAAATATGAGTAGACAGAATCGTAAATGTTTTGTGCTTCAATTATAATTGAACGTAATAACCAACTAATGTAATGTAAGGTACTTTTAACTATTTTGTTTTTTCAGTTTACATGTCATTTTGTTCTGTTCAATTATAACACATATCCAATCATGAATAACAATAGCATTTTTCAAATATTTACATGTACCTTTCAGTCATTTTGTACATGTAGATAATTATGTTTGGTACCAAAGAGAAGCAACAGTTACTCTTCCTGGATTCCAAATTTAGATAGCTGCTTGTACAAAATGACTGAATAACATGTGATTGAAGGTATATGTTTGGTAAATAACAGATTTTAGTATTAGTTCGTTAGGAAACTGGAAAATAAGCATTAATTCTGATAAATGCTGAAGAGGAAAGTGAAAAAATGGTAATCGCTAGAATCAAACACAGGGAGCTGATGTTCTGACTACTGAGTTATAACAACCAACCTCTGGGAGCTGTTATTGCACAAAAAACTGATTTTTACATCCACAGTCACATATGTTCATGATTTCACGAAGCAAGCTTTCATATGTGCACATGTATACATGACTACGTACACTGTTATATATACATGTGTCATAACTATGTGTACATAACTATGTGTCGTAACTATGTTAACTATGTATACATGCTGATTGTGCATAATATCAGTGAGTATATAATCCAGCATTCAAAACCATCCACTATACTCAGACTAATTCATTTGTTTATCATCATGAAGTTGTTCATTGCTGTTTTGATTTCACTTTATCTAGGATGGGTGGGAGGTACAGAACTGTGTAGTATCGATGAATCACTTCTTAATGATATCATTGATAAACGGATCACAGCTACTCTTGCCAATCAACCTAGTAAGTAATTACATATGTCAGTATAATTACGTATTTCATGACTAATATTTTTTCTTATGATCAGTTATTAGGATGCTGCAAGTGAGTGTTCTGCCTGGAAGGACTGTAGAACTTCGTCACCTCAGTGGTTCTGTTTTCTCTTTTGGTGGGACACTTATTGATTCTATCTCTCTTTCTAATCCAGCTGTTGATGTATTATCTACTTACCTTGCTTACAGACCTAACTATAATGATGTTCATGGCAGTGGTTTGGCTGGTATGTTTATCAACATGGCAGCCGTTTTTCCATGTACTGCTAATCGCACCCTTGTCTGTCGTATGTTCACCCTTGATGAAGATGGATTCAATGGAGGACATGCTTTTATTGAGAGTGGTGATGGTGGAAATAATTTCCAGATATTCAGTACTTCAACTAATATAGCTACTTATGGTTTTGCTATCCAAGATTGTACTCAGATGGATCCTACCTGTCTTCTCAGTTATATGCAGCTTGCTATAACATGTCTTCTGCCTCGTGAACAGTGCAGTTAAATCTGTATATAAATTATTTTCTTTTTCTGCAAGGATAACTTTTAAAAACTTTAAAGTTACATTGTGTATTTTAGGAACTTATTTTCTTTACAATAATTACTGTATGTCATTTCAGTCTATGTGTTCATTGATTGATTTAATTTTTTTCAACAATATACCTTATATGGAAGTTGGGAAGAAGTAATATAGCTAGCTAGCTACGTGTAACAATTGCAAACTCAGCAACCGTTTAAAAACATAATGAAATATAAGATTTAATTTTTTGATAAGGGATTTTTCCTACAAAATAAATTTGATTACCTTTGTTCGCCATTCTGTCAGTTGGTACAGGAAGTCAATGAATTTGGTATCCAAGAAGAGCTATCATTAAGCTTCTTAGATACTGAGTTACTTGTACAAAGTTACTTGCAGGAATAAGTCCCTTTTGAAATTAGGTAACATACAAAATGATACAATGAACCTTAAAACTAGCTAAAACCCACGTCAGTGAAAGTGATTTCCAATTTGTCATTTCAATTTAACATTTTAGGTCTATCTTATCTTTGTATTGATCTATTCTCTCCAAAGTTCTGTTTTAAAACACTACTGTACATGTGTATGTACATACAGCCATGCAAATGTATAATTATAATTTACATAATGTACATGTACTGTCATGCATATACATATAATTATAGTGTATGTTACCATGGCAACCATTTGAAGTGGAATGCATCTATACACATCAATAAAACATGATTACTGTATGCATTGATTCCACTGGCTACTACAACCTGCAAATAATATAGCCTGTATACCTTGCCTTGACAGGTCTGATATGCAGTACTATCATAGATACTAGAGTGCAGGAATACACACTAAATATCTATCAATATAGGTGTGTCAGTGTGTAAACATTTCAACAGAATAATGTCATCTTGGAATATCACAACATTGTACGTGAGATTACTCTTAGATTGCTTTTTTTTAAAATAACACAAGAGTGAATCTCACGTACAATGTTGTGATATGTTAACTAAAACAATTAATTAGAATTCCCTTGCAACAATTCCGATTATAACCAGTGTATGTATATTAATAACATAATGAAGCCCCTTTGGTGCGTGGCCTTGCCGCTGTAGCTTAAGGATAGGTTGCAATTGCAACAATTAAATAAATGAGATGCAAGAGAGAAAGTAACAAGCTTAAATATGAATTTGTTGTTTATATAAAGTTGAAAGTTGGTTGAGAAAGTTTTTTGTGGCTAGACTGGCTAAGATTATTTCTGATAAATATAAAAACACATGAAAGATGACTAAGAATGATTTTCCATCAGCTATACTGCTTTGCACTAGTATAGTAACTATATTACTTACAGTCAAATTACATAATATACTCTTCCAACAAATATTCATTACCTCATTCATTACCAAAATATCTATGCTACAACTGTCAGTTACTAAAGATAATTATCCTATAATGAATTGTACATTGTTACAACTACAATGAGCAAAAGCATTGAACTTACAGTTCAAATATATGTAATTTGAAAGTCACAATAATAGCAGAAAGGAAGGTATTGCTCTAAACTGACCTCCACGTTTGATCTTACGTGATCACATTGGGTGTGGCTGAGGGTGTGGGTTATTGCAAGTAAATGGCAGAAACTGGAGAGCTTACAGAGATAGAATGTATGAGTCTGTAACTTGCTAAAACAATGTCTTGGCAAATCTGTTTTCAATACGATTTTGATAAACTTCTTTCTCTACTCTATCAAGTCTTTAAATCGACGCTTAAAGCATCTGGCTAGGATGTGTAGTGAGTTTAGCATTTTCCATTCTAAGTAACTTTTCATACAGTTTACTTCGTTATAAAAACAACAGAGCAATAGAAGACCATGTTTTTGAACAGATCAGAAAGTTTGGCGGCTGTGGGAGGTATGCGTTTGATTATAACTGTCCAAAGTAAAAAAAAGTTGGGAAGGAATGAATGAAGAACTTGCTAAAACAACATCTGTGGAAAATCTGTTTTCAATACGATTTTAAGAAACTTCTTTCTCTACTCTATCAAGTCTTTAAATTGACACTTACATTAAAAAAGTGGGGACAGACAGACAGAATGAATGACAGAATGACAACCAAAGTACTAAAGAATCGCCGATGCGTAGCCGCAGCGAGCCCAATGATATAGTGGTATTCTATATGTAAATCTATATGTGTATAACTAGTACTTGAACAGTGTATGTATATTAATAACATAATGGTATAGTGGTATTCTATATGTAAATCTATATGTGTATAACTAGTACTAGAACAGTGTATGTATATTAATAACATAATGGTATAGTGGTATTCTATATGTAAATCTATATGTGTATAACTACTACTTGAACAGTGTATGTATATTAATAACATAATGGTATAGTGGTATTCTATATGTAAATATATATGTGTATAACTACTACTTGAACAGTGTATAACTATTAATAACATAATGGTATAGTGGTATTCTATATGTAAATCTATAATTATGTGTATGAATTAATACGACTATCTAAAATAACTGAAATGGAAATTGGTATACTTTTAGTTAGTTAGTTAATATAATCCTTTAGGTAATTGAACAACACTAAATTGTACATACAACTAACCATATTGAGATACATGAATGTGATCACGTATCTTCAGACAACACATACATACACATGTATGATCAAGTACTGTACATATATCTATTATAATAGATGATACACGTGACCTATGATAATACATAAAGACATTCAAATACGACTATAATAATTATTTTTATTTCGTAGAACTGTTTTTCATAGCAACATTATCATGTTTCTAATGGATAGTACATCTGTATTTCAATTAGGAACATAATAAACATGTTTTTAGAAAATGTAGTTTCTGTTAGAAACACGATTATGTTAGCTTCCTAAAGACATTCTCGTTATCAATATTTTATGTAAAAGCACTATTATACAAATGAAACTGATACATTTCATTGAGTATATAAGCCAGCATTCAAACCATTAATAATTCATCGATACTCAAAGCAAGTCTATTTGTTTATCATCATGAAGTTGTTCGTTGCTGTTTTGATTTCCCTTTATCTAGGATGGGTGGGAGGTACAGAACCTGCCAATGAACCTAGTAAGTAATTACATATTTTAGTATAATTATTTCATCACTAATATTTTTTCTTATGATCAGTTACTAAGTTGCTGTACCTGGGTGTTTCTTCTAGTAGGACTGTAAACCTTAAACACATCAGTGGCTCTGATTTCTCTCGTCAAGAACCACCTATTGATTCGATATCTATTATTAAGCTTCTTAGATATACTGAGTTACTATTGACTTCCTGCACAGAATAACTTGCAGGAATAAGTCCCTTTTGAAATTAGGTAACATACAATGAACCTTAAAACTAGTTCAAACCCACGTCAGTGGAAGTGATTTCCAATTTGTCATTTCAATTTAACATTTTAGGTCCATCTTATCTTTGTATTGATCTATTCTCTCCAAAGTTCTGTTTTAAAACACTACTGTACATGTGTATGTACATACAGCCATGTAAATGTATATATTTATAATTTACATAATGTACATGTACTGTCATGCATATACATATAATTATAGTGTATGTTACCATGACAACCATTTTATGTGGAGTGCATCTATGCACATCGCTAAAACATGATTAAAGTATGCATGGGGATTCCACTAGCTACAAGAAGTGAAGTGTATCTATGCACATAACTAAAACATGATTAAAGTATGTATGCATGGATTCCACTAGCTACTACAACCTGCGAATAATATAGCATGTACCCTTGCCTTGACAAGTCTGATATGTAGTAATATCATAGATACTAGAGTACAGGAATACACTCTAAATGTCTATCAATATAGTTATGTCAGTGTGTAAACATTTCAACAGAATAATGTCATCTTGGAATATCACAACATTGTACGTGAGAATACTCTTAGATTGCTTTCTTTAAAAATAACACAAGAGTGAATCTCACGTACAATGTTATGATATGTTAACTAAAACAATTAATTAGAATTCCCTTATAAAAATTCTGATTATAACTTTAACAGTGTATGTATTAATAACATAATGGTATAGTGGTATTCTATATGTAAATCTATATGTGTATAACTAGTACTTGAACAGTGTATGTATATTAATAACATAATGGTGTAGTGGTATTCTATATGTAAATCTATATGTGTATAACTAATACTAGAACAGTGTATGTATATTAATAACATAATGGTATAGTGGTATTCTATATGTAAATCTATATGTGTATAACTAGTACTTGAACAGTGTATGTATATTAATAACATAATGGTATAGTGGTATTCTATATGTAAATATATATGTGTATAACTAATACTAGAACAGTGTATGTATATTAATAACATAATGGTATAGTGGTATTCTATATGTAAATCTATATGTGTATAACTAGTACTTGAACAGTGTATGTATATTAAAAACATAATGGTATTGTGGTATTCTATATGTAAATCTATATGTGTATAACTACTACTTGAACAGTGTATGTATATTAATAACATAATGGTATAGTGGTATTCTACATGTAAATCTATAATTATGTGTATAACTATTAATAACATAATGGTATAGTGGTATTCTATATGTAAATCTATAATTATGTGTATGAATTAATACGACTATCTAAATAGAAATTGGTGTACTTTTAGTTAGTTAGTTAATGTAATCCTTTAGATATTGAACTATAACTAAATTGAGAAACTACTTGAATGTACTAACACAACACTAAAATGTACATACAACTAACCATATTGAGATACATGAATGTGATCATGTATCTTCAGACAACACATACATACACATGTATGATCATGTACTGTACATGTATCTATAGATGATACACGTGACCTAAGATAATACATAAAGACATTCAAATACAACTATAATAATTCGTAGAACTGTTTTTCGTAGAAACATCATCATGTTTCTAATGGATAGTATAATACATCTGTATTTTCCATTAGTAACATCATAAACATGTTTATAATGGAAGTAAAAATTGTATTTTCCATTAGAAATATAACTTCCTGGAGACATTCTCGTTATCAATATTTTATGTAAAAGCACTATTATACAAATGAAACTGATACATTTCATTGAGTATATAAGCCAGCATTCAAACCATTAATAATTCATCGATACTCAAAGCAAGTCTATTTGTTTATCATCATGAAGTTGTTCGTTGCTGTTTTGATTTCCCTTTATCTAGGATGGGTGGGAGGTACAGAACCTGACAATGAACCTAGTAAGTAATTACATATTTTAGTATAATTATTTCATCACTAATATTTTTTCTTATGATCAGTTACTAAGTTGCTGTACCTGGGTGTTTCTTCTAGTAGGACTGTAAACCTTAAACACATCAGTGGCTCTGATTTCTCTTTTCAAGGAACAGCTATTGATTCTATCTCTCTTTCTGATCCAGCTGTTGATGTATCCTCTACTTACCTTGCTTACAGACCTAACTATAGTGATTACCATGGCAGCGGTTTGGCTGGTATGTTTATCAACATGGCAGCCATTTTTCCATGTTATGCTGATCGATCGACTGGCCCTGTCTGTCGTATATTCACCGTTGAAGAAGATGGATTCAATGGAGGAAATGCTATTATCGAGCTTGGTGACATTGGAAATAATGTCGAGATATTCAGTACTTCAACTAATACAGCTACTTATGGTTTTGCTATCCAAGGTTGTACTCAGATGGATTCTACCTGTCTTCGCAGTAAATTTGAGGTTGTTATAACATGTCTTCTGCCTCGTGCACAGTGCAGTTAAATTTACTTTTTCTGCAAAGATGACTTTAAAAAACGTTAAAAGTTACATTGTGTATTTTAGGAACTTATTTTCTTTACAATAATTACTGCATATATGTGATTTCAGGCTATATGTGTTCATTGATTGATTTCATTTTTTTTCAACAATATACCTTATATGGAAGTTGGGAAGAAGTAATATAGCTAGCTAGCTACGTGTAACAATTGCAAACTCAGCAACCATTTAAAAACATAATGAAATATAAGATTTAATTTTTTGATAAGGGATTTTTTCTACAAAATAAATTTGATTACCTTTAATTGTTCGCCATTCTGTCAGTTTGTACAGGAAATTTGGTATCCAGGAAGAGCTATTATTAAGCTTCTTAGATACTGAGTTACTTGTACTGGCTAGGATGTGTAGTGAGTTTAGCATTTTCCATTCTAAGTAACTTTTCATACAGTTTACTTCGTTATAAAAACAACAGAGCAATAGAAGACCATGTTTTTGAACAGATCCGAAAGTTTGGCGGCTGTGGGAGGTATGCGTTTGATTATAACTGTCCAAAGTAAAAAAAAGTTGGGAAGGAATGAATGAATAACTTGCTAAAACAACATCTGTGGAAAATCTGTTTTCAATACGATTTTAAGAAACTTCTTTCTCTACTCTATCAAGTCTTTAAATTGACACTTACATTAAAAAAGTGGTGACAGACAGACAGAATGAATGACAGAATGACAACCAAAGTACTAAAGAATCGCCGATGCGTAGCCGCAGCGAGCCCAATGATATAGTGGTATTCTATATGTAAATCTATATGTGTATAACTACTACTTGAACAGTGTATGTATATTAATAACATAATGGTATAGTGGTATTCTATATGTAAATCTATAATTATGTGTATAACTATTAATAACATAATGGTATAGTGGTATTCTATATGTAAATCTATAATTATGTGTATGAATTAATACGACTATCTAAAATAACTGAAATGGAAATTGGTATACTTTTAGTTAGTTAGTTAATATAATCCTTTAGGTAATTGAACAACACTAAATTGTACATACAACTAACCATATTGAGATACATGAATGTGATCACGTATCTTCAGACAACACATACATACACATGTATGATCAAGTACTGTACATATATCTATAGATGATACACGTGACCTATGATAATACATAAAGACATTCAAATACAACTATAATAATTATTTTTATTTCGTAGAACTGTTTTTCATAGCAACATTATCATGTTTCTAATGGATAGTACATCTGTATTTCAATTAGGAACATAATAAACATGTTTCTAGAAAATGTAGTTTCTGTTAGAAACACGATTATGTTAGCTTCCTAAAGACATTCTCGTTATCAATATTTTATGTAAAAGCACTATTATACAAATGAAACTGATACATTTCATTGAGTATATAAGCCAGCATTCAAACCATTAATAATTCATCGATACTCAAAGCAAGTCTATTTGTTTATCATCATGAAGTTGTTCGTTGCTGTTTTGATTTCACTTTGTCTAGGATGGGTGGGAGGTACAGAACTGTGTAGTATCGATGAATCACTTCTTAATGATATCATTGATAATCGAATCACAGCTACTCTTGCCAATCAACCTAGTAAGTAATTACATATTTCAGTATAATTACGTATTTCATGACTAATATTTTTTCTTATGATCAGTTATTAGGATGCTGCAAGTGACTGTTTTTTCTAGTAGGACTGTAGAACTTCGTCACTTCAGTGGTTCTGTTTTCTCTTTAGATGGAACACTTATTGATTCGATCTCTCTTTCTGATCCAGCTATTGATGTGTCATCTACTTACCTTGCTTACAGACCTAACTATAACGATTTTCATAGCAGTGGTTTGGCTGGTATGTTTATCAACATGGCAGCCATTTATCCATGTATTACTAATGGCGCCCCTGTCTGTCGTATGTTCACTCTTGAAGAAGATGGATTCAATGACGGACGTGCTTTTATTGAGGCTGGTGAGATTGGAAATAATTTCCGGATATTCAGTACTACAACAGATATAGCTACTTATGGTTTTGCTATCCAAGATTGTACTCAGATGGATACTAGCTGTCTTCCCAATCTTTTTCATCGTGTTATAACATGTCTTCTGCCTCGTGAACAGTGCAGTTAAATCTGTACATAATTTTTTTTCTGCAAAGATGACTTAAAAAACGTTAAAAGTTACATTGTGTATTTTAGGAATTTATTTTCTTTGCAATAATTACTGTATGCATGTGATTTCAGGCTATATGCGTTCATTGATTGATTTAATTTTTTTCAACAATATACCTTATATGGAAGTTGGGAAGAAGTAATATAGCTAGCTAGCTACGTGTAGCAATTGCAAACTCAGCAACCGTTTAAAAACATAATAAAATATAAGATTTAATTTTTTGATAAGGGATTTTTCCTACAAAATAAATTTGATTACCTTTGTTCGCCATTCTGTCAGTTGGTACAGGAAGTCAATGAATTTGGTATCCAAGAAGAGCTATCATTAAGCTTCTTAGATACTGAGTTACTTGTACAAAGTTACTTGCAGGAATAAGTCCCTTTTGAAATTAGGTAACATACAAAATGATACAATGAACCTTAAAACTAGCTAAAACCCACGTCAGTGAAAGTGATTTCCAATTTGTCATTTCAATTTAACATTTTAGGTCTATCTTATCTTTGTATTGATCTATTCTCTCCAAAGTTCTGTTTTAAAAACACTACTGTACATGTGTATGTACATACAGCCATGCAAATGTATAATTATAATTTACATAATGTACATGTACTGTCATGCATATATATATAATTATAGTGTATGTTACCATGACAGCCATTTTATGTGGAGTGCATCTATGCACATAACTAAAACATGATTACCATATGCATGGTTTCCACTAGCTACAAGGAGTGGAGTGCATCTATGCACATCACTAAAACATGATTACCATATGCATGGTTTCACTAGCTACAAGAACTGGAGTGCATCTATGCAGTATGCACATCACTAAAACATGATTACTGTATGCATGGATTTCCCTAGCTACTACAACCAGCAAACAATATACTTATAGCATGTACCCTTGCCTTGACAGATTTGATATGCAGTAATATCATAGATACCAGAGTAAATGAAGACACTCTAAATATCTATTAAGTTATGTCGGTGTGTAAACATTTCAACAGAATAATGTCATCTTGGAATATCACAACATTGTACGTGAGATTACTCTTAGATTGCTCTTTTTTAAAATAACACAAGAGTGAATCTCACGTACAATGTTATGATACATGTGTATATTAAAAAACATTTAATTAAAATTCCCTTATAACAATTCTGATCATAATATTACTTGAACAGTGTATGTATATTAATAACATAATGGTATAGTGGTATTCTATATGTAAATCTATATGTGTATAACTAGTACTAGAACAGTGTGTGTATATTAATAACATAATGGTATAGTGGTATTCTATATGTAAATCTATATGTGTATAACTAGTACTACAACAGTGTATGTATATTAATAACATAATGGTATAGTAGTATTCTATATGTAAATCTATGTGTATAACTACTACTTGAACAGTGTATGTATATTAATAACATAATGGTATAGTGGTATTCTATATGTAAATCTATATGTGTATAACTAGTACTAGAACAGTGTGTGTATATTAATAACATAATGGTATAGTGGTATTCTATATGTAAATGTATATGTATATAACTAGTACTTGAAAGTGTATGTATATTAATAACATAATGGTATAGTGGTATTCTATATGTAAATCTATATGTGTATAACTAGTACTACAACAGTGTATGTATATTAATAACATAATGGTATAGTAGTATTCTATATGTAAATCTATATGTGTATAACTAGTAATTACCCTCGCCGCGTAGCGTAGGCGGAAGAGTACGGTAATCGTTTTGTCTGTGTGTCTGTGTGTGTGTGTGTTAGCAATTTTTCTTGAAAAATAAAAACATTGACATTTCAAAAGGGGTACTGATAGACTTCAAATTATACAAGGAAAAAAAATAACGTAGGAATTCTTCTTAAACCTTTTGGTTCTAAAGTTATGACAATTTTTATAACTCACAGTTATTGTTTCACCACTTTAAGATGAAACGAGGGCAATAACGAGAGAAAATATGGACACACGAAACACAAGTGGTCGCTAGCCAAGAAACGCTTCAAACCCAAAACAATCGATGTTATGGTTGCTACTACATCACCATTGATGCAAGATAGTAGAGAGCTACCTAGCTCTGGCTCCACCTACAGGTATGACGTACGTACTTACGTCCATGCAGCGTCATGTACTAAACACGTAATCCAGGTGACGTTTTCACACGTTGGAGGTAGACTTGAGAACGTCTTCGAAGGAAAACAGAGAATAAGATGTAAGATATATATATATATATATATATATATATATGTAAATGATAATTTCTTTTATTGATATTTTTACTTTGTCTTTAAACAGTTTTAAATTCAGTACTCTTGTATTTTATTTTGTCTTTGTTTTAATGCCCATAAATGTTTTTCAAATTTATATGTAACAAAAGTATTGTTTGTTTCATACACAAACTTTATTATATTTAGAGTAGTGCTTTGTATCACTTTGCCACATAGGCGAGGGTCCCGTCCCGACGGCGCTCGTTGAACAGTGTATGTATATTAATAACATAATGGTATAGTGGTATTCTATATGTAAATCTATATGTGTATAACTAGTACTTGAACAGTGTATGTATATTAATAACATAATGTTATAGTGGTATTCTATATGTAAATGTATATGTGTATAACTAGTACTACAACAGTGTATGTATATTAATAACATAATGGTATAGTGGTATTCTATATGTAAATCTATATGTGTATAACTAGTACTACAACAGTGTATGTATATTAATAACATAATGGTATAGTGATATTCTATATGTAAATCTATATGTGTATAACTAGTACTAGAACAGTGTATGTATATTAATAACATAATGGTATAGTAGTATTCTATATGTAAATCTATATGTGTATAACTAGTACTACAACAGTTAATAACATAATGGTATAGTGATATTCTATATGTAAATCTATATGTGTATAACAGTACTTGAACAGTGTATGTATATTAATAACATAATGGTATAGTGGTATTCTATATGTAAATCTATATGTGTATAACTAGTAATTGAACAGTGTATGTATATTAATAACATAATGGTATAGTAGTATTCTATATGTAAATGTATATGTATATAACTAGTACTTGAACAGTGTATGTATATTAATAACATAATGGTATAGTGGTATTCTATATGTAAATCTATAATTATGTGTATAACTAGTACTTGAACAGTGTATGTATATTAATAACATAATGTTATAGTGGTATTCTATATGTAAATCTATATGTGTATAACTAGTACTACAACAGTGTATGTATATTAATAACATAATGGTATAGTGATATTCTATATGTAAATCTATATGTGTATAACTAGTACTAGAACAGTGTATGTATATTAATAACATAATGGTATAGTAGTATTCTATATGTAAATCTATATGTGTATAACTAGTACTACAACAGTTAATAACATAATGGTATAGTAGTATTCTATATGTAAATCTATATGTGTATAACTAGTACTTGAACAGTGTATGTATATTAATAACATAATGGTATAGTGGTATTCTATATGTAAATATATATGTGTATAACTAATACTAGAACAGTGTATGTATATTAATAACATAATGGTATAGTGGTATTCTATATGTAAATCTATATGTGTATAACTAGTACTTGAACAGTGTATGTATATTAATAACATAATGGTATAGTGATATTCTATATGTAAATCTATATGGGTATAATTAGTACTTGAACAGTGTATGTATATTAATAACCTAATGGTATAGTAGTATTCTATATGTAAATCTATATGTGTATAACTAGTACTTGAACAGTGTATGTATATTAATAACATAATGGTATAGTGGTATTCTATATGTAAATATATATGTGTATAACTAATACTAGAACAGTGTATGTATATTAATAACATAATGGTATAGTGGTATTCTATATGTAAATCTATATGTGTATAACTAGTACTTGAACAGTGTATGTATATTAATAACATAATGGTATAGTGATATTCTATATGTAAATCTATATATGTATAACTAGTACTTGAACAGTGTATGTATATTAATAACATAATGGTATTGTGGTATTCTATATGTAAATCTATATATGTATAACTAGTACTTGAACAGTGTATGTATATTAATAACATAATGGTATAGTGATATTCTATATGTAAATCTATATGTGTATAACTAGTACTTGAACAGTGTATGTATATTAAAAACATAATGGTATAGTGGTATTCTATATGTAAATCTATATGTGTATAACTAGTACTTGAACAGTGTATGTATATTAATAACATAATGGTATTGTGGTATTCTATATGTAAATCTATATGTGTATAACTAGTACTTGAACAGTGTATGTATATTAATTAATAACATAATGGTATAGTGATATTCTATATGTAAATCTATATGTATATAACTAGTACTTGAACAGTGTATGTATATTAATAACATAATGGTATAGTGGTATTCTATATGTAAATATATATGTGTATAACTAGTACTTGAACAGTGTATGTATATTAATAACATAATGGTATAGTAGTATTCTATATGTAAATCTATATGTGTATAACTACTACTTGAACAGTGTATGTATATTAATAACCTAATGGTATAGTAGTATTCTATATGTAAATCTATATGGGTATAACTAGTACTTGAACAGTGTATGTATATTAATAACCTAATGGTATAGTGGTATTCTATATGTAAATCTATATGTATATAACTAGTACTTGAACAGTGTATGTATATTAATAACATAATGGTATTGTGGTATTCTATATGTAAATCTATATGTGTATAACTAATACTAGAACAGTGTATGTATATTAATAACATAATGGTATAGTGGTATTCTATATGTAAATCTATAATTATGTGTATAACTATTAATACGACTATCTAAAATAACTGAAATGGAAATTGGTATACTTTTAGTTAGTTAGTTAATATAATCCTTTAGGTAATTGAACAACACTAAATTGAGAAACTAATATACTAAATCAACACTAACTGTACTGTTTCGCTTTATCTATAGATGATACATGTGACCTATGATAATACATAAAGACATTCAAATACGACTATAATAATTATTTTTATTTCGTAGAACTGTTTTTCATAGCAACATTATCATGTTTCTAATGGATAGTACATCTGTATTTCAATTAGGAACATAATAAACATGTTTTTAGAAAATGTAGTTTCTGTTAGAAACACGATTATGTTGGCTTCCTAAAGACATTCTCGTTATCAATATTTTATGTAAAAGCACTATTATACAAATGAAACTGATACATTTCATTGAGTATATAAGCCAGCATTCAAACCATTAATAATTCATCGATACTCAAAGCAAGTCTATTTGTTTATCATCATGAAGTTGTTCGTTGCTGTTTTGATTCCCTTTATCTAGGATGGGTGGGAGGTACAGAACCTGCCAATGAACCTAGTAAGTAATTACATATTTTAGTATAATTATTTCATCACTAATATTTTTTCTTATGATCAGTTACTAAGTTGCTGTACCTGGGTGTTTCTTCTAGTAGGACTGTAAACCTTAAACACATCAGTGGCTCTGATTTCTCTCGTCAAGAACCACCTATTGATTCGATATCTCTTTCTGATCCAGCTATTGACGTAACATCTACTCACCTGGCTTACAGACCTAGCTATAGCGATTATCATGGCAGTGGTTTGGCTGGTATGTTTATCAACATGGCAGCCATTTTTCCATGTTATGCTGATCGATCGACTGGCCCTGTCTGTCGTATATTCACCGTTGAAGAAGATGGATTCAATGGAGGAAATGCTATTATCGAGCTTGGTGACATTGGAAATAATGTCGAGATATTCAGTACTTCAACTAATACAGCTACTTATGGTTTTGCTATCCAAGGTTGTACTCAGATGGATTCTACCTGTCTTCGCAGTTTATTTGAGGTTGTTATAACATGTCTTCTGCCTCGTGCACAGTGCAGTTAAATTTACTTTTTCTGCAAAGATGACTTTAAAAAACGTTAAAAGTTACATTGTGTATTTTAGGAACTTATTTTCTTTACAATAATTACTGCATGCATGTGATTTCAGGCTATATGCGTTCATTGATTGATTTAATTTTTTTCAACAATATACCTTATATGGAAGATGGGAAGAAGTAATATAGCTAGCTAGCTACGTGTAACAATTGCAAACTCAGCAACCGTTTAAAAACATAATGAAATATAAGATTTAATTTTTGATAAGGGATTTTTTCTACAAAATAAATTTGATTACCTTTAATTGTTCGCCATTCTGTCAGTTTGTACAGGAAATTTGGTATCCAGGAAGAGCTATTATTAAGCTTGTTAGATACTGAGTTACTTGTACAAAGTTACTTGCAGGAATAAGTCCCTTTTGAAATTAGGTAACATACGATGAACCTTAAAACTAGTTCAAACCCACGTCAGTGAAAGTGATTTCCAATTTGTCATTTCAATTTAACATTTTAGGTCCATCTTATCTTTGTATTGATCTATTCTCTCCAAAGTTCAGTTTTAAAAACACTACTGTACATGTGTATGTACATACAGCCATGTAAATGTATATAATTATAATTTACATAATGTACATGTACTGTCATGCATATATATATAATTATAGTGTATGTTACCATGACAGCCATTTTATGTGGAGTGCATCTATGCACATAACTAAAACATGATTACCATATGCATGGTTTCCACTAGCTACAAGAAGTGGAGTGCATCTATGCACATCACTAAAACATGATTACCATATGCATGGTTTCACTAGCTACAAGAACTGGAGTGCATCTATGCAGTATGCACATCACTAAAACATGATTACTGTATGCATGGATTTTCCTAGCTACTACAACCAGCAAACAATATACTTATAGCATGTACCCTTGCCTTGACAGATTTGATATGCAGTAATATCATAGATACCAGAGTAAATGAAGACACTCTAAATATCTATTAAGTTATGTCGGTGTGTAAACATTTCAACAGAATAATGTCATCTTGGAATATCACAACATTGTACGTGAGATTACTCTTAGATTGCTCTTTTTTAAAATAACACAAGAGTGAATCTCACGTACAATGTTATGATACATGTGTATATTAAAAAACATTTAATTAAAATTCCCTTATAACAATTCTGATCCTAATATTACTTGAACAGTGTATGTATATTAATAACATAACGGTATAGTGATATTCTATATGTAAATCTATATGTGTATAACTAGTACTTGAAAGTGTATGTATATTAATAACATAATGGTATAGTGGTATTCTATATGTAAATCTATATGTGTATAACTAGTACTACAACAGTGTATGTATATTAATAACATAATGGTATAGTAGTATTCTATATGTAAATCTATATGTGTATAACTAGTACTTGAACAGTGTATGTATATTAATAACATAATGGTATAGTGGTATTCTATATGTAAATCTATATGTGTATAACTAGTACTTGAACAGTGTATGTATATTAATAACATAATGGTATAGTGGTATTCTATATGTAAATCTATATGTGTATAACTAGTACTACAACAGTGTATGTATATTAATAACATAATGGTATAGTGATATTCTATATGTAAATATATATGTGTATAACTAGTACTAGAACAGTGCATGTATATTAATAACATAATGGTATAGTAGTATTCTATATGTAAATCTATATGTGTATAACTAGTACTACAACAGTTAATAACATAATGGTATAGTGATATTCTATATGTAAATCTATATGTGTATAACAGTACTTGAACAGTCTATGTATATTAATAACATAATGGTATAGTGGTATTCTATATGTAAATCTATATGTGTATAACTAGTACTTGAACAGTGTATGTATATTAATAACATAATGGTATAGTGGTATTCTATATGTAAATATATATGTGTATAACTAGTACTTGAACAGTGTATGTATATTAATAACATAATGGTATAGTGATATTCTATATGTAAATCTATATGTGTATAACTAGTACTTGAACAGTGTATGTATATTAATAACATAATGGTATAGTGATATTCTATATGTAAATCTATAATTATGTGTATAAATTCACGTGACCTAAGATAATACATAAAGACATTCAAATACGACTATAATAATTATCTTTATTTCGTAGAACTGTTTTTCATAGCAACATCATCATGTTTCTAATGGATAGTACATCTGTATTTCAATTAGGAACATAAGAAACATGTTTTTAGAAAATGTATTTTCTGTTAGAAACACGATTATGTTAGCTTCCTAAAGACACTCTCATTATCAATATTTTATGTATAAATACTATTGTACAAATAGCTATAAGTGAGTATATAATCCAACATTCAAAACCATCGATACTCAAAACAATTTATAATAGTATATTTGAGGTTGATATAACATGTCTTCTGCCTCGTGAACAGTGCAGTTAAATCTGTACATAATTTTTATGGCCCGTAGGGCCATCCCTATAATTGCTTTCCACGGGGTTTTAATGTATATATATATATATTATATTATAATATGTTTGTGTCACTTGCGCGACTATGCGTTGTATACGTAGTTAAGGAAGTTGCGTCATTCCTGGGGGGCTCGGTCAATTAATGGGCGTGGCGCGTAAAAGAACGCGCGTTAGAGCTTCCAGACAAGCCAGGAAGATTCAGAAACTGCTAATAACTGTTCCATATAGCAGAGAAACAGTATAAATATTATGCAAGAATCTTTAACAAGTAAGTATAATAAGTTGTTAAGTTTCAGATATGAGGAAATCATCATTTAGAACCTTGAAGGAGTACTTCAGTCAGTTCATCAAAGATCTGTGTATTTAGACTGCAATTAGACTTACACTTACTTCTTCAGGCCCCAGCTTTCGAGTACACAGAAAGGTAGAGACACTAGTGCCATCAGCAATGCTTAATACATAGTCATCACAAAGCAAATATAGGGATGTTGTTTTTCTCTATATACACTTGTTTTTTCTGCAATTTTGACTTTAAAAAACTTTTTTTCTTTACAATAATTACTGCATGCATGTGATTTCAGGCTATATGTGTTTATCGATTAATTTCATTTTTTTCAACAATATACCTTATATGGAAGTTGGGAAGAAGTAATATAGCTAGCTAGCTACGTGTAGCAATTGCAAACTCAGCAACCGTTTAAAAACATAATGAAATATAAAGGGATCTTTCTTGCAAATCAAATGCTTACCTTCAGTTATTCATTATTCCAGCATTTTGCATATACAGGAAGTTGGTATCCAGGAAGAGCTATTACTTAATCACATTGACTTCCTGCACAAAATATTGTGGAAAAGTGCCTTTTTTGAACTTTAGGACACATATAATGAACCTTAAAACTAGTTCAAAACCCATGTTGATTTCCAATTGTCCTTTATTGTGATCAGATAGGTCCATCCTATCTTAGCGTTCTGCCCAGGATATTTAGAGTGGCGGTTGGATTCTACATTGCATTTAGTACTGTTTATCCAGTTTATACATAATGTATGAAACCCTGATATATGTATAATATTATATTATAGTTAACACATACTTTGATCAGCTCTCGTAAATCTTTTGAGTCAATATCTCGTCCATCTAGTATTTGTAACCAAGGCATGTGATATAGTACAAGACTGGAATAATTACACAGTCTACATACAGGGCAAGATAGATACATGGGGTCACACAGTGAGAGGGAGGTCACAGGGGATAACTGATAAATATTGAATAACTCCTAGAGAATGGAGAAGGGATGATGGATGAATGAATGGATGGATTGATGGATATACATGAATGACTGACTGGATGGATGAATGAATGACCAGGACTGCAGATGGGATTATTGAATAACTAAATAATAGACTGATGGATGGATGACTGGATGACGGATGGACTCATGGATGGATGAATTTACTGAATGACCTAATGGTAGACAAATGGATGGATGAACGACTGGACGAATGAATGGATGGATGAATGGATGACTGGACTAATGAATGGATGAATGAATGGATGGATGAATGAATGAATGATATGGGATTACTGAATGCCTAATGGATAGACCAATAGATGGATGAACCAATGCAAGATGATAACATTTGATGGAAGGATGAACAATGGATTGAAGAGGTGAGTATCTACTATCTAGGTGTATACCTGTAAAGCTGAAATAGGATTGCCTGATAGGTTAAGAATACTAAGTTGTGAGAGGTGAGAGAGAGAGTCTCCAACCACTTTGATTTGATTATCAGCTAAATTAAGATCTTTTAAACTAGTTAGATTTGATATACCCTGTAAATAATTATAACAAATATTATAATAAAACCTTTTTGTTAAAACATTTTGGATTTAGGAAACTATAACACCTTTCAGCAGAAAACGTGAGTTTGAATTTCAGTTTACTAAAATACAGATTTATTGTAAAAACAAAAATCAGGTAATTTTTTTTAAAACCCCTTTTAGTAGGAACTTATGAATTTTAAACTATAACGAAGTTTGTTGCAATAACTAACTAAAACAAAAATTAGCCAGAAATGGACACTTTTAGTAAAACAAGCTTTTAGTAAGTCTAAGTGTTTTGGTATATGTAACTGTAGCAAGAATTCTGTTAAACTAGGCATATTACAACTTAAAGTGATCATTATTGTAATACAGTGTCTTTGATAAGCTCACATGGCACACCATTGGCCCAAAGAGCTTCTTATTTGGCACTGCACAATTCTCTCTTTGGGCCAGATGGCGCATGATTATATTATCACTAACAGCATTAACTCTTTGTTAATCGGCTCAAGATGTACTCTCAGTGGTGCACACACTAATCATTGTTGAGTCAATTTGGCATATTATTAGCAAATATAAGCATTTGAATTTGTATTATAATTTGTCCATCCCGGTCTCTAATAATAACTTTAGCGAACTTAAATGTCAGTCAAGTTGGCCCATGCTTCAAAATATATCAAAAATTCTGTTGTAATGCTAAACAATATGTGGGTGTGTCTATAGCAATTTCATTTCATTAACCTCAATTTTTGTAATCTTGTTACCATTTAGCCAAAGTTTCTCCAGTTTCACTAAATTATTCAAACATTTAATTTGTCTTATTATATTAGTATAGAGATACAGTTGTGTCATGTTAGTACAATTATCTAAATCTTCTATAACCTAGTGGAATAGAAATGAATTTATGAGTTTATCAATTTATTGAGGAATAGGAATGGATTTAATATGGAATAGGAATGAATTTATGTGTTTATCACTTTATTGAGGAATAGAATGGATTTATTATGGAATAGGAATGGATTTATGAATTTATCAATTTATTTAGGAATAGGAATAGCTTTTATGAGAGATGGATAATGATTGCATTGATGGACAGATCAATGAATGAATGAATGAATGGATTGATACTTGGTAGTAAAATACATCTAAAAGCACAAGAATGAATGAGTGGATCAGTGGATAGATCAGAATATAGTCAATATACATGTATATCACATAATAAAATATAGTCAATATATAACTAAAACACATTTTAGTAAGGCATTATGACTAAGTTAACTAAATTACAAGTCTATTGTAATAACTATAACTAAGTAAAACGAAAATTGACCAATAATGGGGCACTTATAGTTACTAGTAACTGAACTAAAACTATTTTAGTAAGCCTAATATCATGTTAGTTATTAAAACTATAAAGTTTGAGTAACCAATATACATCATCATAGTAACCTCTATCTCTCCTTCACATATCCATAACTCCTCCAATGTTGTGCAACACCCTACACCCATCATACTTTTAATCTTCTGATTCACTATACGCAGACATCTTAGAGACGAGAAGTTATGTAAGCCCACCAACCGATGACAACCAAAGAAGAATATCTCAAGACATTTGACCTTCGTACCAGCCCCTTGAGCTAATTTGTCATAACTGATTCCATTTATAGAACACTAATAAAAATGATAATAACAAAGCAGTGATAAAATGAGATACTCCGGATATTAAAATCTGTGTACAAGATTACCCCAAAATTACGCTGTGTTAACATTATGATAATTGTACTAGAGTAGGTTTTGCTATATCTCATTTAATTTATCATAGCTAATTATATATATCACATGACATTTATCCAATCACATTTTTCATATACTAGTCACCTGATCACAGCACAGTTAATGAGAATTTTCCAAGTGATGGGTAAAAAATACATACATATATATATATATATATATATATATATAATATATATAAAATTATATATGTATATGTTATAACACCCTACGAGTGCTATATCAGATTTATAATCACCGAACACGAGGGCCATAGGCCCGAGGGTGAGGTGATTATAAATCTGATATACATGTAGCACAAGTAGGCATGTTATATTATTTCACGAAAGACAAAACGTTTGTTGATGTCTGATGCTTCTCCTACATTTTTGTTGGCACTTTGGAGAAGGTAAGCATTGTTTTCTTGTAGTCTGTTTTGACGGCAGATTTTATATCTGACCACAGGGTGCTATATACCTGTGGTTTACTTTGATGTTTCGCCGTATCGGGATATATATATACATATACCATAGTTAACAGAAACATCAAAGAGCCGACAGGGCGTATATATGGCATATATCCCCGACCACATGGCAGTTATACAACCGCAGGGAAGTTATACAACCACATCAAAGTTCGTTCACGAGTACAGCAGGGATATATGCTATATATCATCCCTGGTATGACGTCATGCACATGTGCAGTCACCGAAAGTCTACAGAGAATGAAGGCTATGAAACGTGTTCGACAAGTAAACACACAAAAGAAGCTCTCTTTGTCTCTTAAAAAAAGAACCAATAGATGGGCGTTTCTCCCAGGAACTATTTGCCCCATATTGCTGAAAGTGTAAGGTGTGTTAGTCTGTTACTCGTGTCCATTGTCCTGTTCTTCTTTGATGTTTCTGTTAGCTATAGAATATATTATATGTACCATGGCTTCTCGGTATATATGGTGAATATAAGACCCTTGCACCTCGATATTAGCCCTCAGCTTCGCCTCGGGCCAATATCTCGGTGCTCAGGTCTTATATTCGCCATATATCCCTCGAAGCCATGGGATATATATATACATACATCATTTGATATAGTAGTGCAGTAAGATCAGTCTGATCACTGTAGTGATAGAACTATAGCGAATGATGTATATATATATATATATATATACATACATCATTTGATATAGTATGCAGTAAGATCAGTCTGATCACTGTAGTGATAGAACTATAGCGAATGATGTATATATATATATATATATATATACATATATACATCATTTGATATAGTAGTGCAGTAAGATCAGTCTGATCACTGTAGTGACACAACTCTATTGTAATTTGACTTGTAGCTGGATACACATAAATGCAGTACACTGTTTTTTCCAAACTGTAGATTGCATCTATCCTAAATATTTGATCATCACATTAGATGACACGTCATAGCTGATGATAATGCGCATTACTAAATTAAATTTACTCACCAATTCTCTCAACAGCGATTCTTCTTCATTTTCTCTACGCTCACTCCCCTCTTGCTCAACAACTCCATCAGAATCAGCCATTGTACATAACAGTCGAGCACCTCAGGCGATTTGAACAGTTTAGTCTATTGGTTACTGTGGTAACAGTGGCCACCACGCCCATGCAGTCATACGTTTTTGTAGAGGAGTGGCTCGTTCTATTTGCAGAAAAATGGCAATCAAGATATATTTTGTTTTCCTGTTGCTGTGTGTATCGTGGTAGGTATTTTGAATTAAAATGATTTCAGTTGCATTATAATTATATTGAATATGATTGAAGTATTAGATGTGTAATGATCATGATCACAGATCTTATTATTATAATATATAATTATAATCTACTTCATCATGATTGGGCTAGATCTAGTAATTAGTACCTTCACATTAACATATATACATATATAACCCATAATTTTGT
>OX345641.1:1615459-1775459 GCA_947044365.1 Petrosia ficiformis | reverse complement strand
CCTATAGTCTTCACATGGATTGTGGTGTGTTTGGAGGATGGCCATATCTTGCATATCAATATATCATGAAAACAGTTAATAAAACATGAAATGAATGGTCCATTGGATGAACAGAATACAAGCCAGACAAACAGACAGACAAACAAACAGACAGTTTCTTCTATATTGTTGTCCACAATCACAGTATTAATATATTTTTCAATACCTCTTCAGTGATCATTTGATAAAAGTTGTCAAAATGGATAGATGGACGAACGGACGCACGGATGGACGGACAGACAGACAGATGGATGAGTGAATGCTTGGATGAATAGATGGATGGATGGATGGATGGATGGATGGATGTATGAGTTTGTTTATGACAACCGATAGTTAAGTATTCTGTTTGTGATGATTCTTTTCAGGGAGGTTTAGAAAGTGAGTCCTCATACCCATACTGCAGTGGAATGGGAACTTGTTTTCCCTGTGTTCCAAGAGGATGGAATAACACTCGATGTGGTCCTCCACCGACATATTGCAACGATACATTCAGCTGCTCTAACAAATTAAACAAAAATGAGTTTGTACCTGGTTTAAAGGTCAAAAGTTGGATTGCTGTTGAGAAAGTTGGTATCGGTATTTTAGTATCATGTTGTTGTGTCTCCTGTGTAATTCATTCAGCCTATGCCATCCATACAACTATACTTTAAATCTTTAAATTACATCCATCTATTCATTCTTTGTGTTATACAAACACCAGTAGTCCATTCATCCATCTAATTCATTCATTATAAATCTATCCATCTTTCCGCACATTCATTCATATATCATCCACCCACCATCCATTTATTCATCCATCCATCCATCCATCCATCCATTCATCTGTCCATCCATCCATCTGTCCATCCATCCATTCATCCATCCATTCATCCATTCATCCATCCATCCATCTGTCCGTCTGTCCATCCATTCATCCATCCATCCATCCATGTTTTCATATTTTGTAGGATGAGACAACCATGTTGTCATCTCTTTTAAAACAAGGACCACTTTCAGTACTGATAAATGCAGAGTTCTTGCAATTCTATCACTCCGGTGTGTGGGATC
The DNA here is from genome assembly GCA_947044365.1 of Petrosia ficiformis. Classification (NCBI taxonomy): domain Eukaryota; kingdom Metazoa; phylum Porifera; class Demospongiae; order Haplosclerida; family Petrosiidae; genus Petrosia; species Petrosia ficiformis. The sequence goes on along the minus strand of OX345641.1, from coordinate 1,774,373 downwards.
CAATTCTGAAATGTGACCCAAAATCCCTTGACCATGGTAGTATAATTATATACATACACAAACACTGCATAATTATGTACAATATATAATTAATATTATACATAATGTAATATGTACTCACAGACATGAAACAGCATGTATAATGTACATGTAAATGCAAAAATGAATGTACATGTATGAGCTAGTGTTGTTTAGTAACAATAACTATAACTAAAACTCCTTTTAGTAAAGCATTTTAGCTAACTAGTCTATACCTAATTACAGACTATTGTAATAATTATAAATGATTAAAATGAGAAATGGCCAATAATGGGTTAGTTAGTTAATTAAAACTAAAACCCTTTTAGTAAGCCTAATATTATTAACCATAACTATAACTAAAATTTTGAGAAACTAGGCACTAAAAGTGGTCATTATTGTCATACTAAAACAACACTAGATACTACATGCATGCTTGCATGGCATACAAAGTAAATTATAGCAATGAATAATTATACATAATCTATAATTATAATTATATACATATAATTCAGCTGTTCTTTTGGTTGGATATGGAACTCACAATGGACTTTTCTCAAAGAAGCCTTATTGGGCTAGTATGATATACAACATTTCCATAATATTACTGGTTTTTTTTTGTCATATGAATTTGAAAGCTAGTGAAGAACAGGTGAGTATATTCAATCCACAAAAATATTTTAAAATGTCCAACACAACGCATCAGAGTTTTGGTAAGCTTATATGGTGTACCATTGGCCCAAAGAGCTTCTTATTTGGCACCGCACAGCTCTCTCTTTGGGCCAGATGGCACAGTTGATTATGATACTAACTACATTAACAGTTCGTAACACACTTTTAACAACTAAGTATGTTACATTTGGAAGCCCATGCAGGAAGAGGCAGTTTTAAAATTTATTTCATACATTCCACATGCAGTTGGGGTCACAAATGGGGTGAAGATGGTTACTTCAAACTCATAAGAGGAAAAGGAAAGTGTGGTATTGATCAAGAAGTTACTTCCGCCATACTAGAATGAATACTTACAATGATAAAAACATAATACTAATATAATTATCATAATTATAATTATATAAATTATAATTATGTATTATGTTTTGTTTGATTGCTATTGGTCATAATGGCCAATTAACAATTATCTTAATGGAAGTAGAATAATTAACAACACTTATATAAGCTGAACAAATCCATGAGGTTTAGAAATGATTAATGAACAAATGCGTGCAACACTTTTATATTATATATAATTATATACATAATTATATATATATTATATAAATAAATAAAAATATATATATATTATATATAATTATATACATAATTATATATATATTATATAAATATATATATATATATATATATATATATATATATATATATATATACATGTATATATAATTATATACTTTAATTATCAGAGAAGATGTTAAGTACTTGTTGTTTTCATGCACATTGGGTGACATTGCAAAAATGAAATTGTTAAAATAACTAATTTAGTACAGTAACAAGGAATAGTAATTTAATTAGTCATGTAGGTTTATATGGATATATATACATGTAATTATAATTGTAATTTCCTTATCTAGTCTATTAGATGTATTTAATTAAGTCTTTGTAAGTTTCTTTGTGCATCTAATATCAGATATTAGGCATGATAACTGATTATAATTGGTACATATTTATTTTAATATAATTAATACAAAGTAGGTATGGTGTTATATGTATGTAACCTGAACAACCAACTAATTGAATCCTTGCAACTGTACCGACCAATACATTTGTTATTTTAACAATTCTATTTTTGCAGTGTATGATTTACATATCAAAACACACGTGTATGGTTCATGATACCACTCAAAGACAACATCTTTCACAAGGTATTCTTCAGCATGAACTTCAAAGTGGATATCTGAACCCGATCATTGCGGAAAATGATGTGGATCCATATAATTATATATATATTATTATATTATTATAATTATTATATCAATTATTTACATATTGTATGCAATAATAACTGCATTGTCCTTTGATTTTTGGTGCTTTAAATTTGCAAGTAATTCAGTAATGAATTGATGTCTTTCCAGTAAACACTCGCCCATTTGTGCACTTGGTGATGTACCCTACTTAGTTAGACTTGGTGCATCACTAAAATAATTAAGCAGTTCATCGGCCGTTCTCTTCTGTACATTCCTGTACCTTATAGGTTTTCTAAAGTATTGTTTACTAACTAGAGCTAATGGAGTTCATGGTATTAAAGTGTGATTACAATTATTCAGTTTTGAATAATTTATGCACAACAATCTGCATTTTTTATATACAATACACCACAAGACAGTCATTCTATTGGATTCTGTGTATATTATAGTATATGTTGTCATTATGTAGGAAATAACTCAAGTCCTGTCAAACATCTACAACTTGGTTATTATTTTGGTCTGGTTATGACTTAACTGCAGCCTGCATGTGTACGTCTAAGTTGATTATAATCATAATTGTATAATAAAACAGATCATGTGATACAATATAGTGATTGGATATTGAATTTATATTTTACTCTTTTAGAAAATAGGTTACTTGAATTACTTTATCTACCCATAATGGAGCTGTGTGTATTCATTACTGTACTAATGTGTGTAGTATCTAGCACTGTTACAGCACAAGGTAGGTAAAAGTATGTATTGTATATAATATACCATTTATTAGTAATTGTTTTGATGCATAGATTGTGCAGTCAACTATACAACACAACCACCAATTGAGTTTGATTGTAATCCAACTGGACAAAGAATACTATTGAGTTGTATTGTAACACCACTCAGTACTTCTGTTAGCTGGTATCATACTTCAGATCCCATGAAAGCTGGACTACAGGGAGATGAATTGATGGATGGTGTTGATGGATACAGTGTAATAGATAGTAGCATTGGAGCAAGCAGGAGAGTAAATTTAGGCTTTACAGTCAGTAATTTGACTACTGGATTTTACTGGTGTGGAATTACCAGTGGTGATTACAGACCCAGTACTATAACTCCAATATGTACACAATTTAACTCAACTCTACCTATGTGCGATCGCTTCAATGTAAACCAGCAAATTATTGATGTACATCACTATGAAACAGAATGTGCTGAGGTGGATTCACCAACACAATTTCCTCGACCTCCTTTGCCTGAGAATTGTATTTCTGTACCTTCGCCACCACTAATAAACACAATTGATCGCTCTGATTCATTTGGATCTACAATATTGACAATACTTTCCTCAAAATCCATCTCTTTTTCAACACTAACAATATCTTCTCCTTCATTAATAAACACAATTGATCATTCTAATTCATTTCAATCTACAATATTGACAATACTTTCCTCAAGATCTGTCTCTTCTTCAACGCTAACACCATCTTTATTGTCTACTTCAACACCTGCAGTTGAGAGTGATCAGAGTTCCAATGAACAAAAAGTAATCTTCGGTTTGATTGGTGTGTGTGTGTTCCTAGCAGTAGTGACAATGATAACATGTGGAGCTTTTATAATGTATTGCTTTCTGACTAAAGCTAATGGAGTTCATGCTATTAAAGGTAAATATTATTAATATTAATTTTTGCACATGCATCAACCGAATGTTTGATTGAGACATGCATGTACTCAACAGTTGATTCTGTATCTATGTTAGTAAGTTCTCACTAATAACCTAGCTCTATTTTTATTTATTTACATAGGAATATATTCAAGCCCTATTGAACTGTGTAGGTAAGCCAGGTAGCAATTCTAAATTCTAATAGTATATTAAAATACATAAACACTAGTGTTGTTTTAGTTAACTATAAGTATAACTATAACCATAAGTGGTCATTATTGTCATACTAAAACAACACTAATAAATATACACCTTGTATATCTATATTAGGTCATGCATATCTACTCCCACTGGTACAAGATCAGATGATCAGTTAGATGAACATCCACCAATATATTCAGAAGTGTCTAATGATCCAGTGATAAAACAAAGCGATGATATGATTATGAGCAGGAATGCTGCATATCTAAACAATAAAACTTGGCTGAAGTGAACATAAGCATTTTATTTGAGGGGAATTTGATGAGTGTAGGCACTTTTTTATAAGTTTAATAGTACAGTTATCAAAGAAATTAATTTGTGTATTGTTAACAAATTTTGATACTTCAAATCAAATCTGGACAATAAGTGTTTACAATTTTGTTTTCATTATGGAATTTGAGTTTACAGACATACTGGTACATACTGAAAATGTACTAAGGAAGGAATGAACAACTATATATAATTATATATGTAGCAATGTTGTAGATATAATGATACACGTATTTGATAATGATCAGTATTTTTTAAGCATATAATTGCTTTGAAGGAATCTTCCTGCACAATAAATGTAAATTCCTTGAAACTAATTCTAAAAATTGATTTGTTATTTTAACCATGATTAAAACAGTATATGATATGTAATTATTTATTTTTCCTTTTGTGTTCTATTGGTTAGTTAGTTAGTGAATGTGAGTTCATACTTGCAATATTTGTTTATATATATGTAGCACACTGGATTAGCTACTCTATGTTATGAACATAATTTTGCTTCTATGGATTCAATGCTCTCAATAGCCACAAATAGCTCCTCTTGTTATTATTTAATGAGCCAAAAGATTGTAGCTTGTTTACTAATTTCTTAGGTATGTAGCAATTCTCTAATAGTATATTCAATGGCACCTTGTATATCCTATTGAACTGTGTAGGTAAGACAGGTAGCAAAATACATAAATACATGTACACACCTTGTATATCTATATTAATTTATCTACTCCCACTGGTACAAGATCAGATGACCAGTTAGATCAACATCCACCAATATATTCAGAAGTGTCTAATGATCCAGTGATAAAACAAAGTGATGATATGATTATGAGCTGCAATGCTGCATATATGAACAATTCAACTTGTGGCTCAAGTCAGAAGAACATTTTATTTGATGGAATTTGATGAGTATATGTATACGTTTATAAGTAGGATGTATTAATTATAGTTTTTATAGTATAGTTGTCAAACACATTTGTGATAATTCATGTATCGTTAACAAATATTAAAAAATTTGATAATGCTTCAAATCAAACCATACTTTATTAAACAATGTTATATGCTTACATAATACCATACTCTATTAAACAATACACATGTTATACATGATTCACAATTTCATGTCAAGAAATACGTGATTGTACATAACATAAATAATAAAAGATTTACTTGCTGTTTCTAAGTCTTAAAGCTAACTCTGAGATCTGGTTAACATAAAAAATTGAATTTAATGTACATATCTTACAATTTTTTTTTACTTAGTACAGCACAGAGCATTTAGTTTTAAAAAGCAATGACAAACTATATAATTAGCTATAACTATAGATTGTAGAATTGGTTATTTGACTTACGTATTTCACATTTGACTGTTGACAGGAGAGTATCCATGCACATCACTAAAACATAATTACATGAATTCCACTACTATATACAACTAGCACTGATTCATTAAACGTTCCTCTGAAATCTGATCAGAGGTTTTGATAAGTTTTGAAGCTTGGGCCAAAATGGCTCAAAAATGGTTAGTATGTGTGCCATTGAGAATACATCTTGAGCCAATTAACTAAGAGTTAATGCTGTTAGTGACAATATAGTCATAATTAACTGCACCACTGGCCCAAAGAGGGAACTGTGCAGTGCCAATCATGAGCTTAGCTATGTATTATTCTGACATGTAACTTATAATCATTAAAAACAATATCAATGAGAAGAAAATAAAAAGCAAATTCCTGTATGTTAGTATACAGAACACAACCATTGTACCATCCCAATATTATTGTTTCTGTGCTTTTTTCTGTTTTGATATCCCTGCATGCTCTTTCCATTTTAAAAATTAATGATTATTTAGCATGTGAATATAATGATTGGACAAGAGCAACATAGAAAAGGAGAATTATATTTGTAGTGACTTGGAGAAGGATCAATATAGAAGTGACTTCCATCAACTATACATGCTTTACTGAGCATGCTCAGAAATATAATGAATAACTACTACTAAACAAAATTTTTTACCTCTTTTGGAAAAAAAAACTCACTTGAATTACTAGTGTTTCAGAATAACATAATGGAGCTGTGTGTATTCATTACTGTACTATTGTGTGCAGTATCTAGCACTGCTACAGCACAAGGTAGGTAAAAGTATGTATATATAATATTTATTAGTATTGATGCATAGATTGTGCAGTCAACTATACAACACAACCACCAACTGAGTTTGATTGTAATCCAACCGGACAAAGAATACAACTGAGTTGTGTTGTAACACCACTCAGCACTGCTGTTAGCTGGTATCATACTTCAGATCCTGTGAAAGCTGGACTACAGGGAGATGAATTGATGGATGATATTGATGGATACAGTGTAATAGATAATATTTTCTGGACAAGCAGGAGATTAGATTTAGGCTTTACAGTCAGTAATTTTACTATTGGATTTTACTGGTGTGGAATTACCAGTGGTGATTACAGATCCAGTACTATAACTCCAATATGTACACAATTTAACTCAACTCTACCTATGTGTGGCTTTCTAACTGTAAGTCAGCAAATTAGTGATGTACATCACTATGAAACAGAATGTGCTGAGGTGGATTCACCAACACAATTTCCTCAACCTCCACTCCCTGAGAATTGTATTCCTGTACCTTCTCCTTCACTAGTCAATACAAATGATTACTCTGATTCATTTGGATCTACAATATTGACAATACTCTCCTCAAGATCCGTCTCTTTTTCAACACTAACAATATCTTCTCCTTCATTAATAAACATAATTGATCGCTCTGATTCATTTCAATCTACAATATTGACAAAACTCTCCTCAAGATCTGTCTCTTCTTCAACACTAACACCATCTTTATCGTCTACTTCAACACCTGCAGTTGAGAGTTGTCAGAGTTGTAATGAACAAAGCATAATCTTCGGTTTGATTGGTGTGTGTGTGTTCCTAGCAGTAGTGACAATGATAACATGTGGAGCTTTTGTATTGTATTGTTTTTTGACTAAAGCTAATGGAGTTCATGCTATTAAAGGTAAATATTATTAATATTAATTTTTGCACATGCATCAACCGAATCTTTGATTGAGACATGTATGCATGTACTCACCACTCAACAGTTATCTGATTGGATTCTGTATTTATGTTAGTAAGTTCTCACTAATGACCTGGCTCTATTTTTATTTATTTACATAGGAACATATTCAAGACCTGTCGAATTGTGTAGGTAAGCCAGGTAGCAATTCTAAATTCTAATAGTATATTAAAATACATAAACACTAGTGTTGTTTTAGTTAACTATAAGTATAACTATAACTAATACCCTTTTAGTAAGGCATTGTGACTTAACTATAAATAAATTACAGGTCTGCAGCAATAACTATATAACTAACAAAAATGAAAAATGGCCAATAATGGGCACTTTTAGTTAGTTAACTAAAAATAAAACCCTTTTAGAAAGGCTAATATTATTTTTGTTATTTAACTTATAACTACAACTAAATTGTGATAAACTAGACATACTATAACTATAAGTGGTCATTATTGTCATACTAAAACAACACTAATGAATATACACCTTGTATATCTACATTAGGTCATGCATATCTACTCCCACTGGTACAAGATCAGATGATCAGTTAGATGAAGATCCATCAATATATTCCGAAGTGTCTAATGATCCAGTGATAAATCAAAGTGATGATATGATTATGAGCAGTAATGCTGCATATATGAACAATAAAACTTGGCTGAAGTGAACATAAGCATTAATTTCTATTTGAGGGAATTTTATAAGTGTATACTGCATCTTTTTATAAGTTTAGCCCATTAGTTGTATAGTTAGTTGTCAAAGCAATTAATTTGTGATAGTTTGTGTATAGTTAATGAATTTTGATAATGCAAATCTGGACAATAAGTAGTTACAATTCTGTTTTCTTTATGGAATTTGTATAGCAAATTCTGTATTCCTCCATTCTAATTTCTAATCAAAATTAAAACTAACAAATTTTGATAATGCTTCAAATCAAATCTGGACAATAAGTATTTACAAATCTGTTTTTTATGAAAGTTGTATAGCAAATTCTGCATTCCTCCATTCTAATTTCGGTTATTTCTTCATATAAGAAGTCACGAAATGATGTTACATTTATATAGTCTCATATGATATAAGAATTATGTTAGGTGTACTGACATTGTTAGGAATGTTTTTGTTCTTACTCAAGCATAAAATTATTGTATCCTGTGGTTTGTATAAGCATTATACTATTTTGAATGTGTAATATAGCTACTATACTATTCTTATATGAAGTGATGACCCTAATTTCTAATCCAAATTAAAACTTCATCATATCAAATATATAAGTTATTCTCATTATTGTTAAAGTATTTGTAATTAATGATTGACAAAATTTAGAGTCATTTTGAATGACATGGGCATACAGCATTCCTGCTTGTAATCACTTTGTCTTATGAATGGAGGACATTTAATGGAGAAATTGTTTGTTAACCTTACACATTCATTGGAATTCAAAATTTTAGCACAAAACAATGCTTTTATTTTAAAAGAAATATACTATTAATAAAACACATTAATCACATCATATTATTCTTCGTGTCCACTTTCATCATTTGTGAGTGTACTACAATGTGTAGAATCAAATAATTTAATGTCTCCACTTTGAGACCAATGTGCTTTCAAAACAACTCTAAACTCTGCCAATTTTATACCTAGGAGTTTCTGAATAATGAAAAAAAAGTTGGTTATTACAGCAGATTATCAATAAAACTATGACCAAGTTTATATCATTAATTACCTAAATCCTTTAATTTTTTTAATGAATGTCATGGAAGATAACCTTTACAAACACAAAATTGGCTTTCTGTGCTCAAAAGTGAAATACATTGTATTGCAGTGATACACTGATATTCTGATAAATACCTTTTATAGCTCATTTATACTAGATAGTTTGAACTGTCAGCAAGGGATTGAAATTTAAACATACATGTATACAAAAAACAACAGAAGGATAATTGTATGAAAATGATGGTGGTAAAAAGATTGCTGGTCATTCCAAACTAAAGTTATAAAAATTTTCTGAGGTTGTAGCGATTCAACAGATGCAACCAGATATATCAATTCCACAAGGTAATCAACTATAAATTATCATTAGTACAGTTTTCTGGTATACTGGTGGGGACTAACTACCTCTCATATAAATTAACCACCTCTCAAATAATACACATATAGGTTACTGGGATAGAATTAAGTATAAAATGGAGAAACATCACTAAATACAAGTTAGAATCTGACCACCACTCTACATAGTCTGTGTACAGAACACAGCATTGGTACATAGTACTTCCTAATATATATATATAGTAATAATAGTATACTGTGCTATGATGATACACTATATCTTACAATAATTCTCGCTTGTTCTGGTGTCAACGTGTCTCCAACAGTACATACTTGATAATCAGTAAGGAGCACCACTTTTCCTTTTTCAAGACCCGTTGGTAGTCCTAATGATCGAAGATGGGGCTCTAGACTGTGTGAAAATTGTTCCATAGGACCTATGAATATGAACAGGGATGTAGTAATGACAATAATAAGAGAATTTCTAAGGGGCTCGAAATAACAGTCTGGTGAATCTTATCGACTTTTCATCAGTGTTACAGGAATGTATGCAGCACCAATCAGATTGTAGCTATCACGTGAAGCCTAAAGGAATGTTAATTACTAATCATCTCAATATGGCTAGATATTCATCAACCTGTGTCTCTAGCCCAATTCTCTCAAACTTTAACTTCAAAGAACAAAGGCCCAAACAGGAAGAGACTTTTCGCAGGGAAAAGGTTTTTTGTGAGTGTTAGAATTTTAATTTGCATTTTTGTCCATGCATGTGAATTTTCCAATTATTGCTTGTCACGAAATGTCGACAAGTGGTGACTGTTATTTCGGGCCTCCCTTATACAGACTGGCCAGCGAGACTAATGATTATTATTATTATTATTATTATTATTATTACCTTGTGGAATTGATATATCTTGAGATACTACAAAACCTGCTCTCGCGAAGTCTTGTTCACAATACTCAACAAACCATCTCCTCACTGCGTCAGGGGAGTGGTTTGTAAATAATAGACCAACATCACCTCTTAAAAGCTATTGGGAACAAAAGAAGAGAATAAGAAATAGCATAATGTTATTGATAGCAATGGCATGAATATTACAGTCTGTTCCAGAGTTTTTGATAAGTTTTGAAGCTTGGGCCAAATTGGCTCAAAAAAGGTTAGTAGGTGCGCTATTGAGAATACATCGAGCCAATTAACTAAGAGTTAATGCTGTTAGTGACAATATAATCATAGTTAACTGCGCCACTGGCTCAAAGAGAGAACTATGCAGCACCAAATAAGAAGCTCTTTCTTTTGGCTAATGGTGCGCAATATGAGCTTATCAAAAACACTGATCTGTTCACATTTATTAATAAACGAAAAGAAACAGGAAGGATAATATGAAACGATAGTTGGTCGTCCTTCAAAGAGTTTTAGCAAAACAAATATATGTATGTAGTAACATGTAGTCTTACTTTCGATATTCTATGGATACCCGCCTTGTACTCATCAGCTTCTGTATGTCCTAATGCCAGCTGCATTATCCTGTTCTTACCAAAGAAGAACCTAAAATGTAAAAGAAGAATGTCAATATGACAATAATTTCAGTATTTTCAGACATTATAAAAAGATCTGGAAATAATCGCAACTAAGAACACCTTCGCTCCTGGTACTGGACAAGCTCAACAACAAAATATCACATCATTTAGCTGTCCCACACATGTACTTGTCATTTTCAATTCATTAAGCGTCTCTTGAGTAAGCATCGCTAAAATACATTCAATCAACACTAATAGGTCTCCATGGATACCAAATATCATTGGCTTTCTAGTTGAACAGCAAGTGTTTATACTTTGAAGGTATGAATTTTATAAATGATCATAATCTATAATGAATTATTTTCACAGACACTTTCCTAACGATAATGGTGAACAGCAACAAGAATAGTACTCATTATAAACTGCTAATCCATTTTTTGGAGCTAATCAAGGTAAGAGCAACCTACGGTACATACAAGCCTTAATTTGCTTTTTTTCGCCGAAAATTAGAATATGAAGAATGTCATATTCTAATCTTTGTCAAAGGCTTTTCCGTGGGACTAATATTACCTTAGCAGGCTTTCATTTAGAAAAATTGTCAAGGGGGGGCAAAAGTTGAGTGTTGAGAACTTTGGGGGGGCGATGTATAGGGTTGGTGTGGTCTGCGCACCAACTGCCTAGGGGGGTGCGGGGGGGGGGGGGCATGCTCCCCCAGGTATTTTTTTGGTGTTAGACTCTCTGAGGTCATTTCTAGTACATTTTCAGACCACAATGATGTAACTGTTTGAGATACTATTTTTGGAATCTAAACCCAAAATAGTTGTATTCAGCAATTCCCAAGGGTGGGCGAATGCCCCCCCCCCCCCCACCACCCCCTAAATGAAACCCTGCTTAGTTAATTAAACTATAACTAAACTAAAAGTTTGAGAAACTAGGCATGCTATAAATACAAATGATCCCCATTTTCATATAAAAATGACACTTATTTATTTTACTTACCTGCTATGTTTCCATTCCATACGTACATCTTTCAATAAACTATTTCTCATATTCTCAATACTGAACACATATATATTATCATACTGATCACAACAATCTCTCACTTCCTGTACAAGACTGGACTTACGCTCCATCCCCTTTTTTCGAGTATTTGTCATGGAGTCTAAAATAGTAAAAATTTATGAAAATTGTCTTCCCTTGAGATCATTTAAAAGTAAAGGGACCTTGAATATTTAAGTGGGTATGGTCAATGGACATGTACATGTACTACTCCTCAAAAATAATAGTGTCCTTAATAATCCTAAGGGCTATCTTAGGACTATAGAGATTAAAACTGCATCATTGACCGTATGCTCACTAAAAATATTCAAGTTGCTGTTCTATCCCTAGTCCTCAACAGTAGTCTTGTCCGATCTCAAAAAGGGGTTGAGTCTGGGGACGAGACTACTCACACACATAAATATAATTATTTATAAAACAAGGACCACCTGAGATGTTTACACACATACTTACACTACATTTTATCAGTAATTGGCCCACCCTAGTTACCCCCAGCCATCACAATTATATAATCATATAGGTTACACCATAATGACATAGTAAATAGTGTAGTAGCTACTCCACTATCTATGAGGACACGTGTTTGCATAGTAACCTCAGCATGATTACATGAAAACAACAAATATATTCGTAGCAACTATAGTACTAGACATTGTAACACTCACACACTCTATTCCTCTTAGATTTTGGCATCTCTGTCTTGTCCACGTGGCTTATATAATATATTTAACCACACCTATTATACCACACCTTCAACAATGGATAGAAATGAAGATCAAGTAAAGGTAAGGTAATATTACTATATTCTACAATGGAGAATCAGTTGTGTTTCCTTTGTGTTAATCCTGTACCATATAATATTATAACTATTCCTCCTGTACCTGAATATTTATCTGTCTACTCTTAAAGATTGTCAGGGATGTAACGTCCCGTGATCCTATGATTTAGAGATAGTATGGTTAATCTATGCATCTTACCTACCTAATATCTAGTGAGTGATCTACCCCTGCAGTAAATCATTTATAACAGCACTGCTACAATTAATTTGGGCTCGCGTTTTGAGTAATTTTGGCCTCACCCATCTCAAAATGAGTATAATGATTGAACCATAAACGATAAGTTCATTACATGGCTCCTAGAAAAATATGACAGCCACACCCCATGACCACACCTAGGATAACATCAAGCCACTATTGTAATTATGTTAGTGTTTATTGTATAGATGGAATTTGCAGTACAAATGATTTGTCAATCTTGTGAAGATGAAGTTCGGTCTGTTCTAAATGTATCAGGTAACTAGTTAACGAGTATTTGTATTAATAAAAAATAATTCATTATATACAAAAAGTAAATAAGTTACGTCGTAGTATGTGAATGATGAAATTTTGAGCAGCGAATTATTTCCCATATATTGTAATTCCCTATTCTGTTCTGTATGTTTCCATCTCCCTCTTATTCCTCTTTCCATCCTCCTCTTCTTCATCATTTCTTCTCATCCTCTTCATAGACATAGGGCAAGTACAGTATTGGTACCTAATGTACAAGTACATAAGTCAAGTACATGTACATAGTTCAAATAGATGTATATAAGTCAAGTACATGTACATAAGTCAAGTACATGTACCTAAGTCAAGTACATGTACATAAGTCAAGTACATGTACCTAAGTCAAGTACATGTACATAAGTCAAGTACATGTACATAAGTCAAGTACATGATTACAAGTAAATAAGTCAAGTACATGTACATAAGTCAAGTACATGTACATAGGTCAAGTACATGTACATAAGTCAAGTAAATACATAAGTTATTTACATGTACATAAGTACACAAGTCAAGTACATGTACGTGTACATAAGTCAAGTACATGTACATAAGTCAAGTACATGTACATAGCTCAAATAGATGTATATAAGTCAAGTACATGTACATAAGTCAAGTACATGTACCTAAGTCAAGTACATGTACATAAGTCAAGTACATGTACATAAGTCAAGTACATGTACATAAGTCAAGTACATGATTACAAGTAAATAAGTCAAGTACATGTACATAAGTCAAGTACATGTACATAGGTCAAGTACATGTACATAAGTCAAGTAAATACATAAGTTATTTACATGTACATAAGTACACAAGTCAAGTACATGTACGTGTACATAAGTCAAGTACATGTACATAAGTCAAGTACATGTACATAGCTCAAATAGATGTATATAAGTCAAGTACATGTACATAAGTCAAGTACATGTACCTAAGTCAAGTACATGTACATAAGTCAAGTACATGTACATAAGTCAAGTACATGATTACAAGTAAATAAGTCAAGTACATGTACATAAGTCAAGTACATGTACATAGGTCAAGTACATGTACATAAGTCAAGTAAATACATAAGTTATTTACATGTACATAAGTACACAAGTCAAGTACATGTACGTGTACATAAGTCAAGTACATGTACATAAGTCAAGTACATGTACATAGCTCAAATAGATGTATATAAGTCAAGTACATGTACATAAGTCAAGTACATGTACCTAAGTCAAGTACATGTACATAAGTCAAGTACATGTACATAAGTCAAGTACATGATTACAAGTAAATAAGTCAAGTACATGTACATAAGTCAAGTACATGTACATAGGTCAAGTACATGTACATAAGTCAAGTAAATACATAAGTTATTTACATGTACATAAGTACACAAGTCAAGTACATGTACGTGTACATAAGTCAAGTACATGTACATAAGTCAAGTACATGTACATAGCTCAAATAGATGTATATAAGTCAAGTACAACTACATAAATCAAGTACATATACATAAGTCAAGTACATGAGTCAAGTACATGTATATAGGTCAAGTACATGTACATAAGTCAAGTACATGTACATACCAGTATACAAATAGGATTTTTAACATGTACTATGCATTTAAAATGTTGAATAGTCTTAGACACAAGTACATGTGCTTTGACAATGCATTTAAGCATAAGTATTAGCCTTTCTTAAATCTTTAAGTACAAGTACAAAAGTGCTTGCCTATGTCTGGCACTAAACACAACTTTACATGTACCTGCCTCCACCTATCCTGCTTTCTCACTGTCCTATAATCCTCAGGCATCGAAAATGTTTTTATTGATATATCAAATGAATTGGTTCTCGTTGATACCACACTACCTTCATCAAGAGTACAACAATTACTGCAAGGAACGGGAAAATTGGTTATATTTCGAGGGATAGGTGGAGTTAGAGAGGGGATATCTACTCCATTACATCATGGTGCTGCTGTGGCAGTAATGAAAGGAAATGGAAGTGTCAAAGGACTAGCGAGATTAGTTCAGGTATGTATGTATGTATGTATGTATGTATATATATATATATATATATATATCTATTAAATATAGTTATCTCAAGATCGTTGTGCTATTGACGGTACTCTTGATGGACTGATACCTGGACAGAGTCATCTTGTACAAATACATGAGTATGGGGATCTGTCTAGTGGCTGTGATAACTGTGGAGATGTATATGGTGTGACAAAGGATGATAAGGTGATTGAATGGATAGATGGATGGATGGATGGATGGATGGATGGATGGATGGATGGATGGATGGATGGATGGATGAACAGACTGATGGATGGATGGATGGATGGATGGACGTACATCAATGGCTATTTATTTACTCAGCCAGCTGGTTATCTTTGTTCAGTGACTCCAGATGAAACAGGACGTGCTGTTTTTCAAACTGTTTCCAATCGTATTAAAGTCTGGGATATAATTGGTCGATCTATGGTGATACACACCCCCAAATCACCCATCCCTCTGACAAGCAGGTAATTATGTTCATTTATTGGATCATGTCATTATGGGACTGTCCCTATCATAATCATAAAGGGAGTGTCTTTAAGTAAGGAGCTGTCCCTGTATTATACCATTATATAAGTACATTTGGGACTCTCCTTACATTTCACGAATATGTCATTTAGACAATGGACTTTCCCAACACTATTTAATTACAGCTAATCTTTCTATCTCTCTATCTCTCTATCTCTCTATCTCTCTCTCTCTCTCTCTCTCTCTCTCTCTACATATCTCTTCAATTTCTTTAGACTAATGTGTGGTATTATTGCACGATCAGCTGGTATATTTCAAAACACAAAGAAAGTTTGTACGTGTGATGGTGTCACTATATGGGATGAGGCTCAAAAGAACAGAGATACTTCATAAGAATCCACCCATTCATATTTATTGTTCAATCAATCGCATCATTCAATCAATCGCATCATTTCAATAATATGACAGTCATTTAGATGTTATGTGGAAGAAATGGCATTTTACATCACAAGACATGTGACTGGCCTAGATCAACTGATCAATCTTCAGATTTTGGGGATAATGGTATATCCCCAGGTTTAGGAACTAGGGAAAGATTTGCCAATTATCATTGTCATTCTTGGGAATTAAGATATTCACATGTAGGTTGAAAATATAGCAACAAAAAAAACATCTATTACTTAGTGTTTATATCGAGTACTGTATGATGTCATATATAGATGGATCAGTTGTGGTGCTGAGCTGGCCATGTTCTAGTATCAACACGGGAAATCCCCAGGGAGAATCCTATGAATAGCTCTGTAAAATGCACACTCATAAATTATTTTTTAAATTTTAAATGAGTGTGCAGTTTTCAGAGCTATTCATAACTAACTCAGCCAAAAAAAGGTAAAATGGAGTTTTCTATTACGTAGATGTGTACTTCATCCTCATGAACCGTGATGAACAATAGTCTGGCGAACCAACCTCTACCCTTTGACAATCGGTTGTCAAAAAGGGTAGAGGCTGGTTCGCCAGACTAGATGAACAAGTATAGGATGCGGGGTGCGGCCGGGGACTACAGCCATGATTGTTTGCGCAATATGTGGGGTTGTTTAGTCTGGCGAGCCACGCCCTTAGAGACTAAGAGTTGTTATCAGCTAGTTAGTCTGGGGTGCGACTAATTATCGACAAAGAAAACATTTTGGGGCGTTAGTATGTTTACCCTATCAACAAGTCTGTCACTCGGTATTCTCGGAGCTGTTCTTTTGTTTCGCAAGTTCGATGTCTACTATGGAATTTTATGTTTGATAGCAGCAGCCCTTGGCTATCTCTATCCGGTTTTACTGATTTTACCATATTTTGTTGTTGTATGGAGAGTAAGTCTTGGTCGGCATATACAAACGGACGCCAAATTATTAATTGGCCAGCATCGCAGATACGAGCAGGCAGAAAACCACAGTACAAACACGTTAGATCCAACACTTGCCCATTGGATTGTAGCCATACAACCTGAAAACAGCAACACGTGTCTTGTGACTCATGCAGTTGGTGAAGTTTATTCTGGTTTGGGAAAACGACTTCCATGGAAAGAGAGGGACTCGGTGGAAAATGACTATATACTTCATCATGTAGGTTGGGTTACACGCAAAGAACGAGAGAAACACATGCAACAAGTTCAGGAGGAAGAGCCTTTGGCATCAGGTTATTCGTGTCAGGAGTTTGCGGTTGATATAGCTTTCCAGATCTCCTGCTCTAGAACATATACTTTTTTCAAGTCACTTAAAATTGTTCGTTTACGTACAACAATTTACATGGTTTTTGTATGCTTCAGTGTTTTGGTCCTATTACTACGAGAGCTCACAAACCAACCAGTCATTGTATTTGTGACAATTAACCCATACTTGGTGAATCCTGCGATGATTACTAACATATTTGTCGCCATGGAAGCATACCGACTTGGATATACAAACAGGAGACAAGAGAAATATTGGTTGAATGGTTTGAAGGATAGGCTGAATGTGTACTTCAAAATTAACAAGATGGACAAATTCAAACTTATTGCACTTTTAGTGTTTTCTGTTACTGTGCAGATTTTGGTGAACAATCCCTGGGTTACAATTTCCTTCCTAATGATTGCCATCTACCTATCAATAGTGTAGAAACATCCACTATATACATTACAATATGATCTATATCAATGTGTCTGTCTCTGCTCTCTTATTTTTTTAATCTTTGTATACTATTTGCAAAATCTACATGTATCTTCTTTTATACTTAATAAAGTTTCTTGTCTTAATTAAGTGTCAACGCTATATAAAACTGATTTGTCATCGGTTATAGTTGTTGCAAAAACAAAAATTAACGGTTAAAATAACTAATCTAGTATATACAGTTGCAAGGATTTAATAGTTGGTTACTCAGTATACATACATATAATTTCGAAGCTACTTTGTACTAATTGTAATTGAAACACAATAATTTTGGGTGCTCTCTACTCATATTCATGCCAACAATTTAGTACTTGTATCTGGCCATCAAAAGGGTTTGGAAATCTTCTACTACATAATTAATTTTTAAAATTTATTTATTGTAGTGTACGTTTCAATACTTGGTGCACATGATACAGTTAGTAGTGTGGAAAATTCTGAAGCTTTCGAAGAAGCATCGGAAGTGCTTGAACTACTTTGCACTCCTGGGAAAATATGCCATTACCCTCCGAAACTTTGAACAATGACTTGTCCTAATCATGTTGAATTGCATAGTTGTTTACTTTAGATGTAATTTGAGAATTGATTTTTAAGATTGTTTTGTTACTAAATTTAGATTTGTTTACTAGTCATATTTTTGCTGTATATATATAAGTAAACTTTTACTTTCAATATTCTGGTATTGTTTAAAAGCTTTTGTCATTCATCCTCTCGACATCCCTTGCTCTCTTACTAGACTAAGCTATAAACCAAGTATATACATCACACATACATCAGCATGTGCTATATGCTAATTTCAAACTAACGTCAAAAGTCGGATACTTCAATCAAAGTACCGCCCTATGATAGCCAACAAAGCGTGGGTGTTTTGAAAAATAGAATGCCAACATGCCACCGCCACCACCACATTGGAAGTTGTAAATTGAAAGTGTTAGCACGACATGTCGAGAACTTGTTCCCAAGCACAGTATTCACACTCATAGCCGTGGTTAAAAGAGCTGTACTTATGTAGGGTTGTATGGAAGTGGTTTGTTTAATTTTGGGTCCCACCTTACCTTGTTTGCATGCTTTTTGGGTTTTGACATCCCTACATCTTCTTTCATTTTTTTTTTATTATTCTTTTTTTTTATTATTCTTTATATATAATTATAATGCATAAAATATTGGAATGGTTTCATAGCAGTATCTCCTATTTTTGCAGTGTAAACCACAGTTTGATTAGGGGGTGTGGTTCTTGGAGAACATGGCAACTCGTGAGGGTCAAGTTTCTGATAGAGCTGGAAGTAGTGGTAGAGATGCTTCATCATATGCTCCTTTTGTGAAAGGCTATCTTGTAGCTTATAATGTCGTTCAGAGCTGTGGGTAAGCTGTATGTATAAGCTGTATGTATAAGCTGTATGTATATGAATGGGAGGTCTAAAGTACTGAATGGTGCATGTGTGTTTTATTACCAAAGTTGGGCTTCATGTCAAAACAAAAAAGAAGACAGAAAGCATCATAATTATTATATTTTATGTACATACTATGTATAACAGATGGGGTCTAATTCTTATAAATACAATCCAGTATCTTTCCGTTAATTTCGGTGGGATTGGATTGGCACAAGGAGTTCCTGGCCTTTACGAAAAAGTTCGAAAAGAAGTACTAGTTTTTCAAACCCTTGCGATATTAGAGGTACCTAATACTAGTCACATGATACTCACATGATATAAACCACACCCAAAGATTATTCATTGTATTACTGGAATAGTTCGATCTAGTGTTTTGACAACTGTGATGCAAGTATATTCTCGTCTTTTCATTCTCTGGGGAGTCATTGAGGCAGTACATGGGGTAAGTACTGATAATGAAAGTAAAAACAAATCATATTTTCCTTCGACCTAAGCAATTTTTTAAGTGAATTTCAGGTACCTAGAATGTGTTAAATGTTTTGTACATGTACATGCATATGTACACATTTATGTACGTATTTGAATGCATGTATGAACATATGTATTATAGTATGGCAGTATACTATGGAAGGGGTGGACGAATGAAATGCTATCTTACAAAAGTATATATATCGCAGGACCACTTTTAGTTGTGTGCATATAAAAAGAATCACATTGCATCAAGCAGCTAGGCAGTCTTTTGTCTTGTGTAAGCAGCTGGGTATGAATCTAGATGTTATTACCTACCTTAATCTGAAATATTTAATTAGTGCTGAGGGACCTAACATAGTGGGCATGTTTTTAGTAGCCACAGTCTTGTGTATGTAATAACTAACCAGAACCACAGTTTATGTAAGAACCTCTTTAAGAGACTGTATTGTTGTAGAACACAAAATAAAATGTCTTTACAAAACAGTGACCTTCTACCCAGAAGAATGTGCACGTCATTTCAGATCATCAATGTTATGGAATATATATATATATGTATTACATGCTGACTTAGCAGGTTGAACTATAATGATAAGACATGCATGATGGTCTCCGCCTTTATTAACCACACCCTTTTATAATTAGATTCCTCAGACATTTGGTATATTGTTTGCACTGCTGGCATGGTCTTTAGTGGAAGTGATAAGATATGCATACTATGCATCTTCTCTGATTGGTAGTGTACCGTATTTTCTTCTGTGGCTAAGGTAAGCATACTTGTAGGGACCAGTGTTGGTAGAATGACCATCACAATGAAGGATGTTAGGATACAAGATTTTTTGTCATTCCTATACCAACCATCCTTAACGAGGTCACTCCTATTTCCCAGGACTGTTTATTTATGTCCAACATTGCCATCAAAATCTCATGAATATCATTATGTGGTTCATTTAGGGTAGGGTTAGGGTTCAATCAGTATCAAAGTAATCTTAGTCTTTGATGGCAATTTTGGACATCACTTAGACTGTCTGTTTCGTTGTGGGTACGTTTCGTGTAATGATTAATGATATTCGTTTAAATATTTATGCCTACTTGATTGAACAATGGTTAACATCTTGTTGCTAGCGGCTTGTATTGCAATGGAACTATAATGACTGCTGTAGTAGTAGAATGTTAGGTATAATGGATGGACTAGAGGTCCATGCGTGAAAAATAGTATAATGTCATATGGATGGCTAATGAAATTGGATTATTGTGATGCTATTGATGACTGATGAGTAAACGAAAGTTTAAATTAAAATTTATCAATGGTGTATAATAAGAATGGCCTATAGGTAGTAATATTTATTTTTATGGCCTGTAGGGCCATCCCTATGATTGCTTTCCCATGGGTTCAATGTATGTTTATATATAATTATAATAATTATATATTTATATTCTTGTGTCCACTTTGTGAGTATGCATTGTATATGTAGTTAAGGAAGTTGCATCATTCCCGGGGGCTCGGTCAATTAGTGGGCATGGCGCGTAATAGAATGCGCACTCGAACTCAGCAGATTTTTTTTTCCTAAAGGGTCAGTTTAGGAGCATCTTGTAAAGAATCAAGTTTCTGTTGATCAACAGCAAGAATAGATCTGATCATCTTAATTAAGTTGGGAATTCCAACGGGTAGCATTAGCAATCTCCAGCTTTTTCCCTCCTTCCAAGACTTCTGTTGCTATGGTGGATTTTCGAACATGAGAGACAATCTTTGAACACTTAGAGATTACACGATCTATCCGGCCAGCATTCTTAAATCCATCCTTAATGACCAATTGAAGGGCATGGGCAAAGCACCCATGATGCTCCACCGGCAAAACATCAAAAAATTCTTTGTGATGACTGATGTTGTTGTCCTCATCATCGGATAACTCAGAATCATCACTCTCTTCTTCATATCCTGGCAAGTTGAATGCTTTAAGCATATTTGCAGCATGATCTGTAACAACGTGCTTGACTTTAGAAGAGATTTCAAAAGATGAGATGGTGTTTCATATTCCTGAAAGATGTTTTCTCCCGTGTGTCGACCTTTGAAGCGGTTGCAAGCCAACATCGCAGATTCTAACTTCCAGTCATGAATGTAGTGGATGGTAATTCCACAGTAGGATCTCATTTGTCTGTTAGACCATATATCCATGGTTAGACTCAGTTCATTCACATTCTTTAAACGTACTTTCACAAGGTCGAAGACCTCATCAAATCTCTCTTTGAGTAAAACATTGGTAAGTTGCTTTCTGGTTGGTATATTATATCTTGGGTCAAGAGTGTGGAGTAAAGCTCTAAATTGTCTGCTCTCAACAATGGAAAGAGCGACCATATCCTCAGCTATAAAAGATATCAGTACTCTGGATATGCGTAATTGGCGTGGATCTTTTAGTCCATACTTTTTACTAGATTCTACAAGATGTGAAATTGTCATCTGCTCCTTTGGTCGGGAGCTTGTCTCGTGATTTTTCAAGAGGAATCAATGAGTAGCAATTTCTCTGAAATTAATAAGCTGATGATCACATGAAAGGGTTTTGGGTTAGTAGAGTGGAACCTGTCATAATGCTCAACTGTATAAGCTGATCACCCAGTCATATAACAACTGGGGATGAAAGTACCAAATGGTAAGACGTAATGGTTCAGAACTACTGGGAATTTCTTCTTGAACTCAGCCATTATCCAGTATCAAACAAGTAAACCAAAAAAGAAAAAGCTACAGAATTCAGTACTTTAAAGTCAACAGCTGTCCTACCAAGTTTCCACCAGGTGGCAGGTGTAAAAAAAATGTGCATGTGTTGATCAGCTGTGCCATCAGATCAAGGTGATTAACACTTTCATGTGTACATGGATAGCAAAACTGCTAGTAGACTATACATGTACACTAAGCATGCCTGAAAAAAAGTGCTTTGTGCTTTAAATAATACTTAACAAGCACATCTGCAAAAATGCTCAAGCACAAGCACTTTATTTAATAAAATGCTTGCAAGCACATTGAAAAAAGTGCTTAAAGCACAAGCACTAAAGTGCTTGACGCATGCCTGGCCATGGTTACTCAATGCTGGACACCATAAAGCAATCATAGGGATACTTTTTTTCTCTATATACACTTGTTAGTAGATTGAATGAGTAAATGATATGATTATTGAATTAATGATAAATGTAAGTGGACTATCATCTCATTTATCACAGGTACACTGTCTTCTATGTACTATATCCAATTGGAGTCTTAGTGAGTACAATAGTTATATTCCAAACCTGTAATCCTCTCCTATATAGGGTGAATTAATGATGGCATTTACAGCTATGCCAATTGTAAAGGCATCTCAGCAGTTCTCACTGACTCTACCAAACTGTTATAACATGGCTTTCTCTTACTATTATTATATAATCTTCACTGCTCTTATGTATATACCAGGTTAGCACCTTCACTGTTCTTCTGTTAACCTTAGTAGGTGTGGTCAATAGTCTCTAGCTCTGTAGCTGCTGTTCTTTCTGTAATCTCTTTTTCCTTTGCTTGCAGTCTCTGTAACTATTTTCTTTTCTTTATCTCTCTATATCTACATACTCTGTAGTCTCCTTTGATTGAATTTGTACCTGTTAAACACTAAAACAATATGGTTAAACTATAAATGTAAGCATTGCAATAACTAGTCCATACATATAACAAACTGAACAGGTAAATTCTTTGAGATATAAAAGTATAGATTTACCTTCATTGGAAGCAGTTTTTTGAGTACCATCCTCCAGAATCAAATTTCCATGACTTCATAACATCTTTTTCCCTAGCATTTCCACAGCTATATGATCAGCAACAAGAATGACTTCATATCATAACATCTCTTCTTTTTCTTTAGCATTTACACAGCTATACGGTCACATGATGAAACAAAGAGCAAAGATTATTGGAGGTGAAGGGAAAGAAAAGAAAGACTAACTCATCAGTATACAATGAATGAATAACAAAATCAATTTGAACAAGATATATAGAGAAAAAAGTATCCCTATGATTGCTTTGTGGGGTCCAGCATTCAGTAATCGTGGCTAACTTTATGATGCCTGAAATACATCAGCCTATTATAGTTATTATTTTGATTATCTACTCTGTTTACCTTTTAAAGAACCTTGTAGAACTTTAAATATATTTCAGGTAGAATAGCTAGCTATTAGTTCCAGTTTCTACGTAAGCTACACTGCTTTCTTTCTGCTTATCTGTAGATCTTGAGCGCGCGTACTTTTACGCGCCACGCCCATTAATTGACCGAGCCCCCCGGGAATGATGTAACTTCCTTAACTACGTATACAACGCATACTCGCGTAAGTGACACAAACATATATATATATATATATATATAGTTCGAACCCGTGGGAAAGCAATCATAGGGATGGCCCTACGGGCCATAAAAAATAGTTTTATAATAATTATATAAGGAAATCATACTTATTAGAGAAGATGATTACACTTGCTCTGTCCTATACAACAAGTTCTTCTGAATTGAGTGAATTCCACCTGAAATAAAAAGTTAATGAGCTTATAGGCTAATCTTTTGAATGATGAAGGTTCTGAAAAGAACCGGTAAAAAAAAGTTTAAATCAAAATAAGATTGTGTTAAATTAACCACCAAATCCATAGAGAGTACGTCCTTGTCTTTTCAGAGCATAGACAACATCCATAGCAGTTACAGTCTTTCTCTTAGCATGCTCAGTGTAGGTAACAGCATCACGAATAACATTCTCCAAGAAAACCTTCAGAACTTCACGAGTCTCGTCATAGATGAGACCAGAGATTCGTTTGACACCTCCACGACGAGCAAGACGACGGATAGCTGGTTTGGTGATTCTTTGGATGCCGTCGCGAAGACGCATTCTATGAAGCTTATTACCTCCTTTTCCGAGACCTTTGCCTCCTTTACCACGGCCAGACATTATTGAAATCTCTTGAATAGTAGACTTAGTAGTTACCGAAGACTTGAAGTTGACAATTTTAATTTTTAAGTAAGTTTTCTGCTGTGAGATGTCTGGTTTTATACACCAAAAGCCCGCTACTTTCGAGCGGACCGTTTAGGATTTTGAACATCACGTGATACTACAAAAATGCAGAATTTATCCGAAATGATTATTCATTACAATACTAGTGTTCAAGCACAGAACCAAAGTATAAAACACTAATATATAATATGTCTGTGCACAGCTACTAATTATAAGCTTATAGCTATATGAACTGAGTGATTGTCTGTACATACATTGCAAGACATTAGTTTTATACTTGAATACATGCACATTCAGGCAATTTTTTTGCAATTCTGCATTGTACTCTACTTTTTCTTGTATGTTATAATTATTAAATCCTGTTTGCTTTTGTAAAAATTGTAAAATACGTATACACTAGTTGGCTGTTTCTTGATGTAACTCAGTAGCTAGTACTGCCAGCAGGATTAAGGATTATATAAATTTATCCTAAGGTTTATCATTATTAGGGTTGGTGTGAGTGAAATAGAGAATAGACATCATCTGTAAGTGCAAAAGAATGCATAAATAATTGATATTTACAAAAGACTGCACTGTAAAAATGAACTGATTATTTTAACCTTATTTGGTTACAAGACTTTCAATGCTGTATTGATAACAAAGTTTTGTGTTGAGAAACTCCATGACTTTGTACTGGTAATAACAAATAACAAATAAACAATTTTTTTTAAATTTGTGTGTAGAAGTATAATTATAGATATATATAATTATGTATATATACATAAATGTTTTAAAAATCTATTTGCTATTTATTGTTTGTTTGTTATTTTTTATTATAAGTACAAAGTCGTGGAATTTGTCAACAAAATTAATAACTTTGTTATCAATACAGCACTGAAACTCATGTAACTAAATAAGGGTTAAAATAACCGTTTCATTTTTACAGTGTACACATTCCATATAACACCTGTGAAACACAAATGTTGACTACTTTCAACTATATATACAAAATTGTCTTGTTAATAACAAATAATATCCAAATTACTCTGGGATTTTTTATTATGTAGATATAGATATATATGTAATCTTAATTAAGAGCATATTATTAATATTGAAACTTATGTAACCAAACATGGTTAAAATAACCATTGATGATATTGCCATAGTAACACAGCAGTGATTCATCCTTACCATTATGCTATACTAAAATCATACTGCATTGTTGCATACCTGATATCAAACATACAACTCATGATACATGAATATTAATAATATTCAAGTATTGTTGGCAGGTACTATCTCATTTATCAGACACATCAAGATTGAGGATGTTTCTAGTTCCATAGCAGCCTAAGGTGAACTGACCTTCATTGATGAACAAATTTTAATGAATATATGATTGTATGATTTCATGATATATATCTTACACCAGTATTTCTGCAATCGATCTACAAAAAAATATTCACACCATTCTGAAAAAAAAACAAAAAAACAAACCACTTCCATATAACCCTACATAAGTACGTTATATGGAAGTGGTTTGTTTAATTTTGGGTCCTATGTTAGCCTCCCAACCTTGTTCGCATGCTTTTTGGGTTTTGACATCCCTACATCTCCTTTCGGTTTTATTGAAAATGTTTTTTTTATTATTTCATTCTTAAGGCTGGGTGCGGTTTTTTATTTATATAACGATTGTTTCTTACATCAAGAAACTATATACCTTCACTTATTAAATTACAGTGTTAATTACACTGAATGAATATAAGTGTATCTTAAAGTTTAAGCTTAATTATTATCTTTATGTCATGTTGTATGATGTAGTGTATCTTCTCTATTTGAATTTTTACTTGGCAGCTCCAGACAGACTGATTATAGCAAGAGCGAGGATTAATAAAAAAATAATTATTATCGTTCTTTCTTTAATACTTGTCAGTATAACTGTTTTCATTTCCAGCTGATATTGTTTCATTGATTTCATTTCTAACAGTAGCTGTTCTAATCTCTCTTCTATTTGAGAACGTGACTCTTTCTTTACTTGATCTTTGACTGTTTCAACCTGATCCTCCTCCTTATCTATTGTATGTGTAAATATATGCATTATCTATAGTTACAATTAAGAGTATGAATCTATTATGTGTAAGGATTAATGCAGAGATGGGGATGCCCTGAGATTTGCCTCCCTAACTCGAGTACATCCCAACCCATAATTTGATTGGTATATAATATTATGTATCCAGTGTAATTCCATACAAATTTTGATGATACCGAGAGTTTCCCCTCACTAACACAAAAACTCTACATTATGTATGTATGATGATGGAGTAAATCCAACATTATAATTATACTAAGTTGGCACTGAAATTTGTACAATGTTTGTCAATAACATATGATCTCTGTACATGTTGCAACACCCACCATCAGACAAAAGTACAATGCATGATTGTATAGATGCATAAATGCATCCATGTGTGCATGTGTTGTACCTTGTGAAATTAACTGCATGGTGATATTCTTGATAGTTCTTCTCAGATATTCCTTTATAAAACAAACATTAATTACACTAGTAAAAGTTCAAGCTATAATCGTAGTACCTTTTAAATATACAGCACCGAGACATGATTCGTAGTGCAGTGGTTGTTCACCTTTAACTTTCTCAACAACAATATCATGTGTTTGATCAAGAATATCACTAAGTGAGACTGGTTCCTTTAGTTTCTCACAAAGATTACGAGTCCACAGTCCTCCATAAACTTTATCTCCTTGAGATTTGAGGCCAGTAGCTGTTGCATATACAACAAGACATTTAACAGGTGCTCTAAGTTTGAATACTCTCTTTGAAAGTGAGTTCTGGTCACCTTTTGAAGGGAAGCTACCCACTTGAGTGGATTTGCTGTCTTCAGTGAGTTTACCACTCAAACAACAATCAAAAAAGAAGAGACATCGTTTGCGTACATTTTGAAAACAAGATAAAATATTCTCTTCAATGTACAATATTTGTTGAGACTCTTCTCCCCTAAGCTTCATTGGTACTACAAAGGAACGTTCATTCGCATCTATTCCCCCGTGACCAGCAAAGTAGAATGCTAAATATTTATAATTGGGATACATATGAGAAGCTGCTGCTTTTGCCAAGCAAGCTAAATCGGCACAGGTATGATCTCTCTCACGCCAAACAGCAAAGTTTAAGTCGTTCCGGAAAGTGGAAGACACATTATCAATATCAACATCAGTCCCAGCTGGACCATGGATTCCAATGACAAAGGCAATACCCTGAGCATCTTGGTTCTCTTTGTAGAGGTTTCCGATCTTCTGCTTCATTTTCTTGACATCTTCTATGCCAACACAGAAAATACCTAAAGAAGAATCTGTTCACATTCATGATCACCTCAAAGTTAGACATTATATATAATATAATTTATAGTTTAATGTCATAGGGTTAATACATGATTATACTGTAACTGAATAATGAAGTAATGGATTGAAATTTGACATACAAGACTAGGAAGGAAAATTATGTTAAATGATGAAAGTAAAAAGATATTTGTCATTCCAAACTAAAAGTAAATGAACATTTTTCTGAGGTCAAGGTGAATGTGAACTGTAGCTGGACTAATGTTTTTGATTTTAATACATGATCAATTGTTAACTATAATATACTCATGATTGATATAGTCATGATCCATAAAATAATTGATTACTTTAATTACCTTTTGATATTTCTTCAGTTGCTGCTGGTTGGTTTATAGTCGCAACAGTGGTTTCTAATAATAATTCAGAGTGACATAATTATAATACTATTTATTTATTTATATAATTTGGACAGGAGGTCTTGTCAGCTTCCAGCTGGTTTACCTGGGAGTCCTAAAACAACACTAAGATGTATATACATGTGTATATACATGTGTATAAACTTGGGATAGAGATCGAGTCCAGTACTCCCATTACAATTAATCTTCTGGCCCATGCTGTACTTCAGTATTAAACTGAGTGGAAGCCACTACTGAATTCTATACTCATAATAATAATTATCTTACTGAGGTATGTTTTACTGATCTCTTCTGCTACTTCATCCTCTCTTAGCAATGGACTTTTCAGAGTATCCACAAGTACTGACCAATATGGCTGACCAGTCTTAATTCAGTGCTCTAACATACTCTGTTGGCACTTCTCTGGTGATGAGTGACTGCTCTGAATATGCTCTAGGACATCATCACTGATACCAAGCATAAGACCTAGTACTTTCCATGACACACACAGATAGATCAGTATCTGTATATCGATGAAATTATAATTTATTTGTATCACATTTAAAACTACATTGCCATTATAGTATATATATTTTTCATAAACTCCAACACTTTTACATTAATTTTTGTCAACCTCATTGGCTTAAAACATAGATCTTGAATACAATTAATGGTTACGCAACCATTAAGAGTGCTTTAACTAACCACACAGAGTGCAAGGAATCTAAATGCACACTAAGCAAAGAGAGCCTAAATGTATTTAGCCCCATGAAAGTGTGGTATAGGCACTTCTCGGCTTTGGACTTAAATGAGGTTCAACATAATTATACGTAATTATTATGATTATACCTGTTAGTTGTTTGTCTTCAGTGGACACTTTGTGTATAGGAATAGAAGATTTTCCCTCCTTGTCTGTATAGTAAATATATCACATGATTTTGTAATTATCACAAAACAGAGATGTATACATGTAATGTACATACATACACACGTCTATGCCTTTAATGACAATATTAACATGCAGAAACTCGATCTAATCACACCATGGACTATATCTCATTTAACACAAAAATTGTTTTGGATTAGGCTGCACTTGTTTCCTCTAAAAAGTATATATACCTTAGACTATACAAATCAATGTACTATAGTATACCTAGATATTTCTCAACAATGTCCTTTGAAACTTGTATTTCGTTTAGCAGTGGACTTCTCAGAGCATCCACTAGTTTCTCCCAAGATGCTTCACCATTCTTAATCCAGTGCTTCATTATTTCATAATGACGATGAAGTATTGCGGGATGGTCCCGAGATATTGCAGACAGTACGGCACGATCTAAACCAAGTACCAAACCAAGTTCCTCCCATAGCTCTTGAACATCAGCAGTAGCTTCCAGTGCTTCACAAAGACCAGTGACTGAATCAAAAAGTAAAACAAAATTTCGTCAGTATTTATAATCCAAAATAAAATAATAACAGCTGCATGATGAATAGTCAGAGTGCCCAGCAAATGTAATTTTTGTTTGGCCATACTTGTACAATAATTATAACGGAGTATTGTATCATTACAAAGTGGAAACATTCGTATTAACAACAACCTCATATTTAGGATGTGATGACTTTATATAATTATTATAATAGTGTATAGTTTAATGTCATAAGGTTAATACACGATTATACTATAACTCGATAATGAAGCTGAAATTTAACATAAACAAAAAAGGACAGGAAGAATTATTATTTGAAAATGATGCTCATAAAAAGATCGTTTGTCTTTCCAAACTGAGGTCAAGGTGAATGTGAATAGCCTTCCTTACTAATACTGATAATACAGGATTGATAGGCACTTAATAAGTATTATTATTAACTTTTGAATGCACAATTTATCGGACATTTGACTTCAGCTTTGTTCAGAAAAAGGCCAATGGCCCAATTGTTATCTAACACTCTGAATTAATCTTCTTTATATAATTATGATGCTTTGTAGATATACATGTACACACTAAATGTCTATCCATTGCACATGTATGTGTATATAACATAACACTGTGATCGACAGTTCATATTTCAACTTACTAGAAAGTGGGTTTTTGACAGTTTTATATCCTTCTTGTTGATTTGGTATTTTCTCTTTCATTTTCTCCTGTTCATAAACGAATTCACTCTTCTGTTTTTCTAACTCTTTCTTCTCTGTCTCATCTTGCATCAACCTCTTCTTCTGTTCTTCTAACTGCAATTCTAACTCTTTCTTCTCTGTCTCATCTTGTACCAACCTCTTCTTCTGTTCTTCTAACTGCAATTCTAACTCTTTCTTCTCTGTCTCATCTTGTACCAACCTCTTCTTCTGTTCTTCTAACTGCAATTCTAACTCTTTCTTCTCTGTCTCATCTTGTACCAACCTCTTCTTCTGTGCTTCTAACTGTATTTCTAACTCTTTCCTTTCTGTGTTGTGCTGTTCCAATTTCATCTTCTGTTCATTTAATTGAGAAAACATCTCTTTCTTCTCTATGTCATGTTGTTTTTCCTTCATCTGTAGCTGATGAATCTCTGCTTCTACATTAGCTGTATGTGAAGCACATATACGTACAGTCAACTTAGAACAGTTACCTTAAGCCTACTATTAATTGTGTCTACTAAATTTAGACATTCAGGTTTTGCTTGCATTAATTTCAGCGAATTTTTGACCCACATACATGTATAATATGCTTAATAACTGTTCATAAAATGTATTTTTTAGCGTGTACTAATTTTAGTGATTTTTACTATAGCCACTAGAATTGCTAAAATTAGTACACACAATTAAAAGTTGACTTAAGGTAATCCTTTTATGCTATGCCCATGTTGAGAGCCCAAAACTGCTTGTGTTTCATAAGTGTAGGAATAGTGCTGTGTACCATTCCCCAACCAAATGCTCCAGCCACACCTCCATAGCATGCATATCATACATTCCTGCATTTAGTCCAACTTCATATACGTATGCTCATCTGTCCATCACCACCAAACATATAAGGAATCCTACTGTTTCAAATCAAAGGGAAGCTACAGCAGTGGAATGGATCTATCCAAATGAGATTGACTACGGGATACAAAATTAACTTAATTAAACTCACTTAATGTCCGAATCTTGTCATACAGGATTTGGGCCATGTACTCGGCAATATCTGTCCAAACACAACTGCAAAACTCAGCGAATCATATGGATGATTATGCATACCATGCACATTATCACCATATGTATCAATACTACAATGATATTTTTCAACTAGTAATTTCACTATGTCTAACCAGCCCCATTTAGCAGCATAATGTAGTAGAGTATAACCATCATCATCATCTTCATCATTCCTTAATCTCGGAACGAGCCCATATGGTAGTTCAGTTAGGAACCGATAACCATCTTCTTTTCTTTTTTCATAAAATGCTTTCAAACAACACTTTTCTGCCATTGACTAAGTTGTTCATTAATAACTTAAAATATTTTATGTCAGGGTGGGGTTATTATTATAACTAGCTACTCCCAACTACATAATTAGTGATTTTGAATCGAAATTTTTTTAAAAATCATGATAACTAATGATTGTCAATTGATTGGAAACAATAAGGATACAGTGTGCAGTTTAATGGGTAATAAATAAAGATGATCACAGGGTTTTTAATAACACCACACACCTGAAAAGAAAAGAACTGTTCCTAGTATTAATTATAATAATATTTAAGTACTGGAATGAGTTCAATCAGTACAGGCATTATGATGTTTCAGAGGTAAGGGGTAATCCTGTAGGAGGGATTTGAAGACCTGCGGAAAAGAATAAATATCAAAACTTTGAAATAAAAACAGCCAGTGTCTCAGGTAAGCACACAAAATAATTAAAACATAACTTATATGGTACTATACTACAACACTATGATAGACTGACTAGTGCAGTACCATATATACTCATGTTAGCTTACATGAAATATTTAATTATAGTAGTACACTTGGTAACCCTTGCCTCAGAATTGTACAAGCTAATGTACATGTACATGTAGTACCATATATACCCTGAAAGCTGACAGCTTACATTACATGGGAACCACAAAAAGGTTCTTTCAACTGGACAAATCATTCTTACCTATCTGTTCAGATCTTTCATCTTGTCGCTGGTGTTCAAGAAGGACACCTACAGCTTCATCAACCTTGCTATTCAAACTCTCAGGAGATTCGAGCATGTGAAGAAGTTCAGAGTTGTCCATTTCGAGCAACATACCTATAAAAGTCAAGATGATGATAAGTATGGCCAAAGAGATTATGAGATGTTGAAATACCTGTGATTTTCCCAGCCTTTTCTGGATGCATCTGCATGATGGCACGATACAAGTGCTCTCCTATGATCTGCTTCTGTTGTTGAGGATCGGCCTGAGTCAATTCAGCAAGAATGAGTGGCTGAGGACCAGAAGTACCCTGTGTTTGAGACTAAAAAAAGAAAATGTATATATAAAACTCAGTTCTCACAGAACTATGAAAATCTTATTCTCACCTGTGTACCAGGTTGGTTACGAGCACTGGGATTCAGTTTATATTGTTGCTGTGTACGAGGTTGCGGTTGTTGTTGAGTCTGAGTAACTGAACTTCCTCTCTGCTGAGGACCTATACGACTACCTGTGTTGGTGATACGTTGTTGAGTATTGGACATTCCACCACTTCTAGGGACACCGGGTCGAGTTCGATGGTGCATCCCACTAAATCCATATGGACGGTGTACAGGGCCTCCCTGCCAGCGGAAACCAGTCATGGCGGGTGGGAAATAGGCACGTTGATGACTCTGTATGTAGGAATAGAAAAAAGCCAGGATGATCCATGCTCCCAATAAAGGGTGCATAGATCAGTCAGCCAGCAGCATATGCAGGCCTAAGGGTGAAAAAGCACCTTTCTCTTTTTAAAATCAAAATGGCCTATTGTTTGGGGACAGAAAAAGACTCGATACTTGAAACATGCATACACACAACAGGAGAGAGAAGAGCATCAATGGATTACAACAGTACATACATGTACATATATATACATACAAATACATACATACAAGGAGAGAGAGAAGACAATGTGAATAAAATATAATATATACATGAGTTGACATAAAGGTAAATATTAGGAGAGAGAAGAACATTTGTAGATTAGTACATCATATCAATGAGTGCGAAATTTAGGGTCCTTAGAGGAGGTATGGAAAAGATTTTGAAGAACGAAAATGCTGATTTTTAGACTTGATTGGTGTTGAGATTTAGAGGGTGAGCGTATGATAATCAATGAATGATGTGGAACAAAGGGCAAGTAATGATAGATTCTTGGTGATTATTAAAATAGCAATTCACAAGTAAAAGAAAACATTTGGTGGACGATTACATTAAACAACAGAATGATGTAACTATCCTTACAAAAATGGCACGTTGCTGTAAATTTCATGATGTGACATGTTGGATGACTTCACTGAAAAGGATGTGTTCAAATACGTGTGTGTGCGTTATGGTACATACAGAATCACTATGCCTTGCTTATGAAATAGACTATCACTTAATATACGTACGTGTACATGACATTTGGTGACGATTACATTAAACAACAGAATGATGTAACTGTCCTTACAAAAATGGCACATTGCTGTTTATTCCATGTTGGATGACTTCACTGAAAAAGATGTGTTGAAATGTGTGCGTGTTATGGTACATAAAGAATTACTGCCTTGCTTATGAAAGAGACTATCACTGGAATGGCTATTAATATACATGTATACACGATATTTACATAGATCCTAAAATTTTCTGGATGATCACTTCACAAAAAAAAAAGTTGACTTGTTCATTTATCTGAAACGTATGTTGATATGCGTGTGTATAATATTGTATGTCGAACACAACAAAACAAAACAAAACAGTCTTGAAAACGTTTATTTCGTATGGCTAACTGAAAAGATGTGTGAGAATACATAAAATCGTAACATTTTAAGTTAACTTGAAATGGTGTCTTACGAAACAGTGGGCCAAAAATGGAACATTGCCGTCTTGAATAAAATGTGCATAATTCACAACCTACGATATCAATGACTTTGGATTTATCTGAAATATATGTTGACATTGTGTGTGTAGTAGCATCATCACATACAAGTAGTGCACAATAGATAGCAAAAAAAACACAAACAAATGATTAATTAAAGGCTTACGAAACAACTTTTGAATGATACTCGTACATAAAAGCAAGAGAACTGAAAAGATGGTGACATTCATGCACATACATGTGTAGATTACATGTTAAGCAATGACTACAATATAAAACGGGAAAAAAATAAAACCAGATAATCGTGGACGATTAGGAAATGAAAATTGAGTTAACAAAACGTGAGCAACATACTATTTTATAAAAGATTAGAATTAACATTAACCAATAGTCTTACTGAATGACTTGGAAATAGATTTTGTTTAGTAGTAAATGTATTGCTACTGAAATGGATGTTGATAATGTGTGGTGTATATTATAGGACAAAAGGTGATGATGCAAGATGATGTCAAATTATGTCACAGCAGAAAGGAAAATAAAAAAAGGCACATCAGTTGTTTATGTTGAGAAAAAATAATTATAACTAATTTTGTAAAATGATGAAAATGCCAGTCCAGTCTAATCAAATAAAGGCTGAAATTAACGAGTCAAAATAGAGTTTTTAAAACGATAACAATCAACAGAAACAAGCATTGAAGAGGTAAAAGTCGGCAATGACAATATGATATAAATTAACTACTATATACATACATGTATGCTAACACAAGATATGAAATTGAAATGGGGCTCACTGAACTTGAAAATAGACTTTACTTGTATTGATAACGATTGATTCTCTTGAATCTTCAATTCTTCTTTCAAAAAATAATCTTGATCACGTTTTTGTAAATTAGCGCTTTTTAAAATGTCCAACGAATGAACCTTGCATTTCAAATGGTACAAAAACTCGGATTAAACCATACATCCATCCATCAACTTTTAAACTAGATTCTACGATATAGATAGTACAGTGTACTTACAAAACATAAGGAATTGATGAAATCCAAGAAAAAGGTAGAATAAGGAGGACCTACAACCTTTAAAGAATATACAAGCATACAATACACAAACTATCTATCCAGCCATTAGATGAAATATGCGCATACAAAGTGCATCAGTATTACTGAATCAATCAATGCTTTGTTGTATTCCAGAAGATGAAGAAATGGACCTAAACTAGCAGGGTAAGGAAAGACAGTAGATGTTATCCATTCATCCATCCATCTTTTGAATTCCAATATACATTGTATAATGCCAAGTAAAATATTGAAATGTAGGTATTCAAAGATTTTCCTTTTATCAAATAATTATATTCTTGTTTATAAAACCTCATCTCTTTTGGGTATAATTTGAGTAATCTCGCCAAATTCTCTTTAAAATTTTTTAATGTTTGTGGTCCTAAAAAACCAAGTAGAGGAAAAATATTTCTCCATTCATCCATCCATCTGTTGAAAGTACAGCAATTAGGACTAATACCATGAAGATTAGATCACAATACAACCAACACAAGACTACCGACAAAACCACTGATAATTAAAAAATACCAAGTTGCCGTCAAGTGAGTGCTATTGATGGGAATTTGCTTGTGAGCTTTCTTTTGTCTTTGGTGCATGTCGATTACATCTAGCTCATGAGGAAGAATTCGTAGAAGTACAACCATACATCCATCCATTCATTAGATAAAGTTGCATTTCATAAAACACAGTACATATATATATTGAAATGACTTATGTTGTTCAGGGAACAGGCAAATAACAAAGAATGCATAGCTCTTATATATGTACATGTAATATCACACCATCTATCCATAATAAATTTAAATGTGAAATTAAGCTCATACACATGTACTACTTGTAGCTGATACATATGGCTTACTGGTCTTGGTACAATGAAGATAAATTAAGTATCATACAACTCAACTGTTAGAATTGATCGTTGCTTCTTACTGGAATACACTTTTCCATATGAAAATAACTTTTGAGATATATATAAATCTTTCTTTTGCAACTGTGTCAACCTAAGCTCTTTAATTTCAGAAAGTGGAGAAAGAAACACCATCCGTCCAGCCATCTTAATATATGAACTTGATTGAATACAAAGATGGTTATTAGTTTTGGGCTTAGAAGTTAATGCAGGAAGATATGTAGAAAGGGGTTAAAGGTATCTTTATGTGAATAACAAGGGACAATGGTGGGGGGCGCATAAGAAAATAAATCTTATAAAATGATTGGAATACCTTGGAATATATATATTTTCACATCCTGTATTTTGTCGTATACAATTACTCTATTTCTCGAAATATTGTCTTGAATTAAACAAAATCATCCTTTCACAAATTACATTTGAAAATAACTTTTAGAACATCTTTTAACTTTCCATTTTTGATCATATAGTGATAAACCTAACCGCTTTGAAAACAAAATAGAAATACCATCCATCCAGCCATCTTGATAACAAATACAAAACCTAATTATTTTGTGCACAAGGTAACGGGGATTTTTAATATAGAATAAGTCCTAGATAGCAAGGGCTGTACATCTTTTGTGTTTGAATGGCAAAGGTTGTGTGCAAGAAAAAATGATGGAATATACAGATTTGTACTTTACCTTTAAATATAGTATACAATCATACCGTTTAGCTATTACATCCAATTAGTGTGTTCTTTTGCCTCAAAAAAAAAACCATTATCCTTTTCCAAATGAGTTTTGCATATAATAAATATTAACTTTTTGAATCGAGGTTTAGCTTTTATGGTAACCGTGTCAACCTACACACTTCAAGGTTTAAAGGATAGAAATAAAAAGGCCAACCGTCCAACCATCACAATGAACACACATAACATCAACGATTCGTACACTGATAATAGCAAGGATTTTAAAAAACGGCAATGATGATAAAGAACAAGGGTTGGAGTTAAAAATGATGAATGCAAAAGGAATCTCGGAATATTATTTACCTTGAAACAATTGATTACATATGACTGATCGTTTATGTATTACACTCTCACGTACCAAGCAAAATTTACATACCACTACTTCTATCTTGCCTTAATTACAACCACAAATCACTGATATCAACTGATTTTTCACACATCGGCAAACAACCCACAAAATTTCATCCTTGATTTGAGAGATTAAAACAAATCCACACTACACTGCTAACCTGTCCACTTGATTTGATATTCCACAATTAGATCATGATTAAACTACACACTACCTGTCTTGATGGGACATGAACATATACATACATATATACAAGCTAACCGCAACAAGAAAAATACCAGCATCACTACACTACACATCAGGAAAATACATTTGCCATACATTTATATATACATACCAATAACATCTTGAAATCAACAGGACTAATTGCGAAGGCCACTTCCATACAAAAGAAATATCAACATACACCAATTTACCATTACAACCATCTCGGGATGCCCACAAGACACTTCAATTTATTGCGTACTACTTCCAATAATTACTTATTACAAATACCTGTGATACAGTTCAAATGAATTAACTATCTGTCTTACCAAGTCAAGCAAATGTTATCATTTTCTTGTTAAACAAGCTGATGGTTACCTGGGGTTTTAACAAGGGGAGTTAAGATACATACCTCCTTTAAGATTGTGGTTCATTGAAAATATCTACAACTCTTGAAATGACTTCATACATTCAGGGACACCTTAAGAAAAGCCTTTATACAATGATCAATTATACCAACATACGAGTAAACAGATCTTCTTAAAAACAAGGGTCTTCTCATTCCAGATTCATTCCTTCTAAAATCATATCATACGCATATCCAAACTACTAGGGCTCAGAATTTCAAAACATTAACAAAACACTCCGTGTTCACTTGAGTGGTCATACTTCACCTTGGAATATTTCAAACATATGTACAGCATTAATAAACTACATACTTGAAGATTAAAGAAGAGTATCAATGTACTTCCAATTAGACACCGAGAATTGTAAGGTTTCTGTGGACTATATATGTGGGTACTGTGTGCATATGTACATGTAACTATGTATTAACAAAACTCAGGCATATTTTTTCAGTCAATCACATTTGTCTTATTCTAGGTCGTCATGAATTACATCGACATTTACCAACAATTTCTCTTAAAACTTGCACACGTGAAACACTAATGAATAACAGACAGAATGAATACTCTTGTACAAGGTGACATTTCTTTCCTCCGACGTCCTAAATTTCTTTTATAAAATACTATTATAATATTTACACATACCCGATTTCCAATAGTATGTATTGAGAATGCAACCATATCCTTAAAACACTCAATTTACTTGATCTTTAACATTCTTCCTTGGAATATTTCAAACATCATATAAATTAAACTACATACCCTTTGAAGTCTTGATATTTCCAATTCCTTCCACTCTACAAACTATTGCAAATTTTGAGTCTTCTGTGGACTATACACAAGTAGATACTGAGTGTGCATGTAACAACACCACGTTATTTGGGAGGGGTAGGAGTATAGAAATGACTACAGAACTTCGTGGGTGGGAGTATAGAAATGACTACAGAACTTCATATATTGGATACTGCAAATTTTTGGGTCTTCTGTGGACTATACACAAGTAGACATTGTGTGTGCATGTAACAACACCACATTATTTGAGAGGGGTGGGAGTATAGAAATGACTACAGAACTTCGTATACACAAGTAGATACAACACCACATTATTTGGGAGGGGAGAGAGTATAGAAATGACTACAGAACTTCGTATACACAAGTAGATACAACACCACATTATTTGGGAGGGGAGAGAGTATAGAAATGACTACAGAACTTCGTATACACAAGTAGATACAACACCACGTTGTTTGGGAGGGGTGGGAAGTATGGAAATGACTATCGAAGGCTGCATTACAGAATTTCGTATAATGAATACTTGTATTTATTTCTGGCAGTTAATGAAAATGTTTACTCAAAATATAATTATTTCAACTTGACCATTATCCACATTCCACACATCATAAACTCCTTATATGGTGAGTTTGTACACATATCCTCATTTGGTGATTGCATTATCATACAGGGTGGGACATTTTAACTCCTTATTTGTTGATACAGTCAGTAAAGGCAAGACATTTTTGTAGGTGATTGCATTGTTGTATACTATAGAAATTGGAACTCCTTATTTGGTAATAAAAGGTATAAATCCTTTGTGTAGGCAATAGCACATTACAGATATTTGTAACTACTTTATTTAGTGATACACGTGCAACAAAGGGACACATAACTCCTTACTGGGTGATTGTTTGTGGGCAAATAATTACGGGAAGACAATAATAATTTCCCAACAGATTTAGTGATGAGGGTAGACATTACAAAGGCTCTTTATTGACCAAATTACTCCCTTAGACATGAATCCATAATGACTGGTTTGAAACTCCTTATATAGCACTTTAGTGATCATATTGCTTGTGACATATGTAGAGGCACCACACTTGAAATGATGATATCTAGAAACTCCATTATTAAATGAATGATGATTATATAGGAATTCTCTTAAGATACAAACGAGAGTCGTTGGGATTTCTAGACTTCTTTAGATACATGTATCTAGAAAGTTTGGTAATGAAAATGCTGACCTACTATTTGTAATGTAGATACAAGAAACTCAGGAATTCTTCTCCAGATACATGTATCTAGAAGACAGGAATTCAGTAACAGCACTTGAAATTAAAATCCTTTATGGCTAATTACTCTGTGTTGTTTTAAAGACAAGTTACAACTTGGACAAAACACTAACACTCCATAAATTATGATGATTGACAAACTCCATTATTGGACAGGCAGTTGCTGGTATATGATGTATTACATACAATGAATCTTACATATCCATAAGTTTTTGTAGACTTAATCAAAATTTTTTTTAACCTTGGGATAGATAGTCCGGGGATACTATGGGAAATTCACTTTTAACAGCAGTATTATACCTAGAAACATTCGTAAATACAAGGTGAGATTGCAGATACTGGACTAGACAGCTAGCTATAAACACTAAAACAGAAATTCTTCTTACAGAATGGTAGACAAAGTTCTTTAGACAATAATATTGACATACTTCCTTGTTGATTAAATTTTCAAGATCACACTCATAATCACTCGAGTAGGGAATAACAATAGCTTCATCTATTTATAAACAATTACTTTCATTACAGATCCATAAGGAGGGGAGGGGGATTGCCAATATGCTTCCTTCAATTACCTTTGCACAACACAACAGCTAAAAATGATATAACTCTCTCTTGATTCTTGTGTAACTGCTTAACACACGATAACTACATGTATGATTAGTTGTACTAACTGGTTAACTAGGATATACCCCTTGTCTTGAAGTTCAACAGGTTTTCTTAGGATCTCTTGATATCCAACTTGATACAACATTAATTTTCAAAATTAGGTCACCAATGTTCACACTTCACTATAAAGAGGGCCACATACAAAGACTATAAAAAATTCAACATACTTCCCTTCTTAAACGTCTTCATTTATTATAAACATCTTATAACTGCAACAAACACCAGCTAACAGAAGATTATATAACATCAGTACTACCTCTTAGCTCAATAAAGTATTTCTCACAATACAATACTACGAGATGTAATTACAACCTGTTTATAATGATAACTTTGGGAACACGAAAGCCATAAACATGATTAACAAATGGGAAATTGGGCACAAGACTTGGTATACGTACTTACATACATGTACATCCACTCAATAATTGGCAGAGGAACTGGACAACTTTATTGAATATCCTGATACTAACACTTTAATTACTATTGGGTAGACAACCAACAATTATATATATACTATCTTACTCTATAGACAAAATCCATCTTCATTGCTGTATTTTAAAGACATGCCTGTATATAGTTGAATAGTTGACCATTCTCTATAAAATTTGACAGCTGATTGGGAATTCATCTTCATTGGATTATTTCACACTTCAAATAATTACAATATGGGTAGAATTAATAATCAAGTCATACTTACACACTACTTGCTCTGTTTTGTCTATAGATTTGATGCTGCTTTTAATCACACTAATACATGTATATACACCATTACACTTACTTACTACAGGCAAGATACTTCACCTACACAATATAACTCCTTACTCCTTCACTTAATAGGATTTAGAAATCTGACATTTTCTCTTCTCCTTAGTGTACAAAAAAATCACTCGGCTAACACAATATATATATATGCCTTATCCTTTACTGATAGATTCAACTAATGAATGGAGAGTCCATTACGGTTTTTGATTCACATTTGTATCAAACTGGTTCATATCACTTCTAACAACACTACCACAGCTAACAATGACTATCTTATTCCATATACTCTTAACAGATGTGGGAAATCCAGATGCTCTTTAGATGGCAACACATTAACACCAGTAAACCAAACAGCTAACACAATATACACCTCACTCCATTTACTATTATGAACAACCAGAGAGTAATCCCAGCTTTATATACTCACTAACAGGCTATAGCAAAGTTCCCATAACAATGACATCACCAGTGATAGCTTAACACAGTAACTATAACAAAGTTCCCATAGCATTACATCACAATGTGATAACCTTATTAGATAATTACATCAGCATGTTCAGTAGTATCACTAAGACAACAGGATGTCTTGTATGGTGTTGTGGTATGCATAAAAGGGAAGATTACACAATTTGTTGGCATTAGCATGATTGATTACACAACTACTAGGAAATACCTTGTAATTTCCCTTGACGTCATTATATGCTTACCACAACAATTGATTATGTATAGTCCATAGATGAATGGTGACAGGATGTCATAATGTCAACAAAGGAAAGGGAAATTGAAACCAGGGCAATATTTGGAAGGATTCTCAGACGAAATACAGGTATACACATGTATATAGACGGGTGATTTAAACACCATATTTTAGTTGTTGAAGAGGGGACAGAAAGATTACTAAAGAATGAT
The DNA here is from genome assembly GCA_947044365.1 of Petrosia ficiformis. NCBI lineage: Eukaryota > Metazoa > Porifera > Demospongiae > Haplosclerida > Petrosiidae > Petrosia > Petrosia ficiformis. Next base: position 1,731,842 of record OX345641.1, on the reverse strand, counting down.
ATTGATAAATTGAAAACAGGGAAAATTTACAGGCGAGTATATAGACACAGTTTTGGTTGTTGGAAAAGGGGCAGAAGTGATATAAATTGAAACCACGTAACATTTGGGAGGATTCTGACAAGTATATATAGACATACAATGTATGGCTGGTTTAAACATTTATTATCTTTCAAGTGTTGAAGATGGGCAGAAGAATTGCAGAAAATATAGGCGACCATTACTATAGACAAAATTGTTCAAGGTGGTCAGATCTTTAATGGTAAAAAAAAAAATTTATAAGGCTAAAAAAAATCGTGATTGCTTATTTAACAGGAGCTTAAAAAAGATAAAATGAAATGGATAGGTTCAACTAGCTTACCATCTTAAGCTCTATATAATAACTTATTCTGAATCCAGTTTGTAAAATCCTTTGATAAAAATGTTGACATAAAAGGTTGAAGTTACTGACTACCATATAAGGAAGGTATGATCAATCCAAAGTCATCCTATAGATATATGTGTATCGTGACTACCATGATAGGTACAAGATCGTATCCAGGTCAGCATATAAACATTGATACATCTTATTGCCAAAATGAAAGGAAGAGAAAGAGAGGACTGCTACTACATTTCTACAATACCTTAAAAGGGACGGAACAGAAGAACAAAGAAATGAGCTACAAGTTTGAGGAATATTAATAATTTACATTGTAGACATAAGTGTTCAGTGTTCTGCCCAGGAAATGTAGAGTGGCGGTTGGAATCTAACTTGCAATTTGTGCTGTTTACCCATTAATTCTATCTCAGTAGTGTATTATCTGAGGTGGTTATTCCTGACCAGTGTGGGCAGAACACTGAGTGTTGATAGTACAATATTGTAGGTGTTAACTAGACAAAGTTGCATTGAATGAAACCAGACCATGTGACTACAACTCCTAGAAATCAGACCATGTGGCTACAACTCCTACACTTAGTAATTGTTCAAATCAATGCAGTACACAAGTAGAAACAAGCAATGCTTATTGTGGTCAACAGCTTTAGTCTAAAGAAAAGATAATTAAGACTATGTGGCTACATTAGATTGTTTGGTAAGTTCTAAATCCACTTAGTAATTGTAAATAGAAACAGGTCTGTGATTATTATGGTAAATTCAAAGTGCTATCAAGACTATGTGGCTACATTAGATTGTTTGGAGAGCTCCAAATCCATTTAGTAAATATATATATAAATAGAAACATGTCTGGCTTACTGTGGTAAACTGAAACAGCTCTAGTCTAAAGAAAGGGCTTTGCAAGACTATGTGGCTACATTGAATTACTCCAAATCCATTTAGTATATGTAAATAGAAACATGTCTGTACTTATTGTGGTAAACTGAAACAGCTCTAGTCTAAAGAAAGGGCTTTGCAAGACTATGTGGCTACAACATTAGATTGCTTCAAATCCATTTAGTATATGTAAATAGAGACATGTCTGTGCTTATTGTGGTAAACAGAAACAGCTCTAGTCTAAAGAAAGGCTTGCAAGACTATGTGGTTTATATAAACACCTACACACGAGATTGCTTGGATATGTTTTACTCAACATAGTAGACAGCATGACCTTATATATAAGTATATTGCATAGTACACAAGGATATAATCAAAGGCGAGACAATAGCATGGAATCTCAACATAACCAGTGAAAAAAAACTCTTTAGATAAACAATTGCTTTTTGAATAGTATATAAAGAACGAAGAGAAACTGTTAAATAAAATCACACAGAACACTAGCTATAACAAAACTGGGAAAATGAAGAAGATGTATTTACATGTAACAACTTTGTTGAACACATTACCTCCACACACTCACTGGTTGCCCATATTGTATAGGAAGTATACAAAATTTAACACATAGGAACAGTTCCTGGAGTGCAAGATTTAATAACTTCAAAGACAAGACGGGCAAACAGAGAGGGAGTTAAAGCAAGTGTTTAATCAAAGCCATCAAAATGTAAACATAACATTTTAAAATTCCCAGTGACGAGTCTATACATGTGGTATTGTCAAGGTTTACAGAATGCTAAACTCACTTAAAGAAATGCATCATCTCCGAAATGGCCTATTTGGACATAGGTTACATAATTACTCACAGAGTCAGGTATCATCATACCAATAGCATAGAACATATCCAACAACACACCTAGCCTCATTATAAACACACAAACACACACAACAGCCATCAAGATGTCCAGTAAGAGAGAAGTAACTTTGGCAATAGTCATTTATTAGAGTTGTCAGTACTGTGCAATATTGTTGTGTATGTATAGGTGTGATAGTGTATATCCATGTACATGTGTACATGCATGACAATACTTGTGCACTCAAGTACATGTAGTTGCAAGCAGTGTATAAACACAGAACTGAGTAGATTGTTGTATATGATGTATGGGAAGTGATGTAGATTATCCATAGTCTAGTAGCTTGTAGTAGTTTGAGATGATGAAAGATACATGAATGAAATGGTAGATTTATTTACGTATGTAGTAAAGTTAGAGAGATAGTGAGTCGCTTGATGCATGTAGATAGAAGACAAGGTCAGGAAGAGCACACAGAGATATGATTTAGGAAGATAAATGTGTGGGAGAATAATGAGTAGCTTACGTGTATGTCAAGTCAGGGCAGACGTGAATCTTGTATCCTAAATCGCCTGTATTACACATTATTTCTATACAAACAACAACACACACGACAACACACAAACATACCACACCTATTGAGATAAGCCTTTGATTCTTCTCAATACACCTGCATTACACACTACACTACACACAAAACATACACTACCAGCTGACCTGTATTCCTGGCATGTAATATGGAGGGTACATCTGCATTTGTCCTTGTGGCATGCCACGGGCCATCCTTTGCATTCTCAGAGCAGCTAGATGGGCAGCTCTCTCGTCCTTTCGTTGAGCTAGGGCTACATAGAGTGGTTTTGAGACAACAATACGTCCATTCATCTCTGTCACTGCTTTAGTGGCTTCTTCGGGAGATGAGAAACAAACAAATCCAAATCCTCGACTGTGACCAATTTCATCAACCATTATCTACAGGTAAATGTAAATGCAATGAATATATGAAGTATAATTGTGTAATTGTAATATACATGTAAATATGTAAAAACTGTTAAAGAGTACAATAACATCTGTGAAAGTCAGTATATAGGTTTAGATTATCGTAGTACATTGCATTACATACATGTACATGTATAGTCCCTGTACAGTTGCGATAGCTAACCTTAGCACTAGTGATGTTTCCAAATTTGTTGAACTCTTCTCGCAGTTTTTCGTCAGAAAAGTCATCTTCAAGATTCTTAATGTAGAGATTGACCCCGTGATAACGAGAATATCTTTCCATTTTTTGTTCTTCCCTCCTACGAATTAGTTCCATCTGACGTTCTTTCCTTTTCTGAGCTCTTCCACAATAAATTTGATGATTATTCAAAACACCATTGTTCATCTCTTCAACAGCCTATAATAATACACAAACTCTGAGGGGCATTAATTAGAAATAATACAACACGAAATGACACAATGCAAATTAATTCATACAAATAACAGATACTAACCCTTGCTGCCGATTCGTGGTTCTCAAAGCTAACAAATCCAAATCCCCTACCCTTTCCGGTTTCATCTTTCATTACGACTGCAGAGTATATTTTGCCAAACTTTTCAAATGCTTGATGCAAATCATCGTCTTCAAAATCTTCACCAAAATTCTTAACATAGACGTTAGTATAACGTTGGTTAGCTCCTTGGTCTCTTGTACGATCTTTACGGGGTACAAATTTGCCAACATAACTAGATAGATAAAGAGTACTATCATAACACATACACATGTACATCATATACATGTATTTATTGATAACTGTTATTAACAACAATTTACTTCTAATGATGACTGTACAAATAGCAACTTGTGGTTTGCTTTGGTTAGCAAATTTTAATTGATGTAGTTTCCAGGAAAGCAATAATTAAATTAGGTTTCTTAGAAGCAGAAATGAGTTTCTGAATTAGTTTTTAGGAAAATGTAATTAAAGTACATGTAGGTTTCTTAGAATTAGAGATCCTGCCCAACTTGCTAACATTGCCAAAAAGGGTAGCAAGCTAATTTATTATCTGATATATATATATATAATATACTTACACTTTCTTGTCATTCAACAACATTCCATTTACTTTCTTGATAGCAAGGTCAGCTGATTCTTGTGTGTCAAAATGCACAAAACCAAACCCACGAGATTGACTGTTTTCATCCAAAGCTACCTAAAAATACAAAGATAATTTAAAACATAGATTTGGCGGCAGTATCCAGGTATTCATGCAATGGGACACAGTATTGTGATAAACACACCCACACAGACACATCCGGAAAGAGCTGTGTAAACAAGTTCTATTGATAAGGAAATCCACCTTTGAAAGTATTCATTGATAAGGCCTCTGCGGTCATAGTTATCACACGCTTTCTAGTAAACAGCCTACTATTGTTAATTAAGGCACTATGAATATAATTAACAAATTAAATTCATACTGTAATCCAGTCAAAACCGGTTTACTGATCCAGAAAATTCTGGTTAAACTATGTCATCTTGTAGTTCAAAGGTACACAATCAACACTTAGTAATGTTATGTAATGTGCAAAGTACCTTGCAAGAAAGGATGTTTCCAAAAGCACTGAAGGTGTCGTACATAGCCTTATGATCAATAGATTTGTCTAAGTTTTTTATGAAGATGTTCCCAACTCCAGAACGACGGAGAGAGGGGTCTCGTTGGGACCACATAATACGGCAGGGTTGTCCCTTTATCCTGTCAAAATTCATGGTATCGAGCGCTCGTTCGGCTGTGAGAAAGAAACATCAATAAACATATTACTAACATAAATACATTATTTTAGGTTGTTACAATAAACAATTATTACATATAATTAATTTCCACACTGAAACTTACCATCTAGTTGATTCTGGAAGTTGACATAGGCATAGCCAAGGGATCTTTTAGACACCATATCACGACATACACGAATTGACAACACTTCTACTTTACCATTCTGACTGAATTTCTCGTACAAGATTGCTTCAGAGACATCGGGGGTCAGATCTCCAACGTACAGAGACGCTACAGGGAAGTTACCAGGGTTGACGGCCATTGTATTTTTTTGACGTTTTTTTTTCCTAGTCGTCGTAAAGGAGGTAAATAAATATATAAATAATAACAATTGACAATTCTCTTACCTTCTTTTTTGGGCGGAATTAGCTAACTCGTAAAAGAGAAAGAAATTATAAGAAGAAAAGGTAAACTAGTTTTTTATATACAGTTTTGGAGACTTTTTAAACTTTTTTTGGGTTTTTGTAGTTTTTTTTTAAGAAGAAAAGAGGGCCTAAATCTATCTACAGCCGACAGCAATGCAGACTAGTTTTCTTTGTCTACACTACCTCCGACTGACAACAGTGCGTCAGAGAAACGCATTATAAACAGATATCACGTGATCACTATTGCGCAATATCCGGCCGTAATACTTCCAATAAGAAGTTACCAGAAAAGAAAATGGCTACTGGAAGTGATATGAGCCAATTGAAGGAAAATCTTGCCCAATATGAGGCACAACTACATCAAGTACTACTTCATTATGGTTACATTCATGAATATGGTATTTTTATTACGCTCATAGGTGGAAGCAGCCCTCACTAATGATCCTGAAAATGCCGAACTCCTCAAACTTAAAAGTGATCTTAATGTTAGTTAATCTTCACTTTTCAAATCGTGTACAATTTTATATCATATATAATGAAGTTCGGGTATGACATTCAGTAATAATGCCTTTATGACACAGTGTATACAACACATGAGGGTTATATAAACCCTCACCAAATATATTCATAGGGATAGCCCTGCATGCCATAAAAAAAACACGAGTATGGAATCCCTTTTAGAAGCCTGCGTCACTTATATTAGTTTAATTATATGTATAATCATTATTCTTGTAGGATGTCATCAAACTAACAAAAGACTTAATGGAGCTGACACCTCAGGTATATGTTACCATAGCAACCAACTTTTGTGTGATACTAATCTTTTTTATGTATAGCAAAGAAGAAAAAAATCTTCAGCATTTGATTGGAAGACTGGAGATCTTTGCAAAGCTATTTGGAGTGACAATGGAAAGTATGTTGTACATCCATTGGTACATGTACATCCATTAGTACATCATTACTAGTATATCCGTTAGTACATCCATTAGTACATCCATTAGTACATCATTACTAGTATATCCATTAGTACATCATTACTAGTATATCCATTAGTACATTCATTAGTATATCATTACTAGTATATCCATTAGTACATACATTAGTATATCATTACTAGTATATCCATTAGTACATCATTGCTAGTATATCCATTAGTATATCCATTAGTATATCATTACTAGTATATCCATTAGTATATCCATTAGTATATCATTAGTATATCCATTAGTATATCCATTAGTATATCATTACTAGTATATCCATTAGTACATTCATTAGTATATCATTACTAGTATATCCATTAGTACATACATTAGTATATCATTACTAGTATATCCATTAGTACATCCATTAGTATATCCATTAGTATATCATTGCTAGTATATCCATTAGTATATCCATTAGTACATCATTACTAGTATATCCATTAGTACATTCATTAGTATATCATTACTAGTATATCCATTAGTACATACATTAGTATATCATTACTAGTATATCCATTAGTACATCCATTAGTATATCCATTAGTATATCATTGCTAGTATATCCATTAGTATATCCATTAGTATATCCATTAGTATATCATTGCTAGTATATCCATTAGTATATCCATTAGTACATCATTACTAGTATATCCATTAGTACATTCATTAGTATATCATTACTAGTATATCCATTAGTACATACATTAGTATATCATTACTAGTATATCCATTAGTACATCCATTAGTATATCCATTAGTATATCATTGCTAGTATATCCATTAGTATATCCATTAGTATATCATTACTAGTATATCCATTAGTATATCCATTAGTATATCATTAGTATATCCATTAGTATATACATTAGTATATCATTACTAGTATATCCATTAGTACATCCATTAGTATATCCATTAGTATATCATTGCTAGTATATCCATTAGTATATCCATTAGTATATCATTACTAGTATATCCATTAGTATATCCATTAGTATATCATTAGTATATCCATTAGTATATCCATTAGTATATCATTACTAGTATATCCATTAGTACATTCTTTTGTCCATTAGTAAATTCTTCTGTCCATTAGACACTATAATGCAGTGATAGATATGATATCAGATGATGGACAGACGTGTACAGTAACATTTGATGGATATGGGACAACAGAGATTGTACGTGTTGATGAGCTTATGTCAAGAGACTGGGAACCTCCTACTTTAACTGTAGAAAAACACAAAGCTAAGAGCTCCAGGTTAGACTGCTACATGAGCATGCATAAATGTACATGTACAGTATATACATTTAATATACATGTACAAGTGTATAACTATAAGCATCCATAATTACAATGTCATACATATGTATGTGTACTCTACATATACATGTACAGTATATACATTGTAATATACATGTACATGTGTATAACTATAAGCATCCATAATTACAATGTCATACATATGTATGTGTACTCTACATATACATGTACAGTATATACATTGTAATATACATGTACATGTGTATAACTATAAGCATCCATAATTACAATGTCATACATATGTATGTGTACTCTACATATACATGTACAGTATATACATTGTAATATACATGTACATGTGTTTAACTATAAGCATACATAATTACATGTACATACAATGTCATACATATGTATGTGTACTCTACATATACATGTACAGTATATACATTTAATATACATGTACATGTGTATAACTATAAGCATACATAATTACATGTACATAAAACTTCATACATGTACTGTACAAGTATAGTACATGTACATGTATATACATGTACATTGTAGTATACATGTATATACAACTTCATACATGTACTGTACATGTACATGTACACGTACTTTATACATATATGTACAATTATATAAAGTACACTCATAGATCTACATGTACATGTACATACTACATACATATACTTGTTAGACAACATAAAGAAGAGTTAAGAGAAATTAAAAAGAAAAAGGCACAAAAGAAGTTAGCAAGATCGCAAGAAGTTGAACAGCACAGAGAAACCGAAAAGCAAAGATGGAAGAACTTCACAACTAAGGTGACGAATCGTTCAATCTTGCTTGTACAATATTCCATCTATTCACATGCAATTTTTTTTTATATGTCTGTGTGTGTGTATGTCTGTATGTACATGTATGTATGAAGTCTGCTCGTCAACGAGGTGGACCAATCAATAGCAAACAGAAGAAGAGTATATTTGCAGTACCTGATTCAATTGAAGGAAGGGTGAGTTTATAAGAAGTATCATGTATCTCAAGAGCCATGGTTTCATACGTGTATATGTACAATTGGGTTAAGGGGCCCCTAGATTTCAGACCAAATTTTTTTAGAAATGAAACAACTCCTCTGCTACAACCCTTCTAGGTCCTCAGAAGCCACCTACATGTAAGAGGTCATAAAGTTAGAAAACATTCCTATCCCAGAGTCCCCATGGAGCAATGTGATTCACATGATAGATTATTTCCCTCCCTAACAGACAATCCTCTGTGAAACCTTGCTGTGTAACTACAAGTATAACTAGGATGTATAGCCTATTATCATGTTGTCATGCATGTGTTATATTTCCGATGTTGGAAGTTATAGCTCTGTTTATAACTTCCCAGTTTCCTAATGCCAAGCATAGTGGTAGATGCTGTGTGGTAATCAAATTATTGCACGTGCTAGGGATTATATTTCAACAGTAGACCCTGTGTAACGTATGTCACGGATCAAAGGTCTCGCTACACGGAAGAAACCATGGCAACAACTCAAACCACGCCCTCAAATTTGCAAATGGAGAAATGCGTACAGAATTAAGAAGAATAAGTATGTACACAAGCCTTCAATTTTCAGGTAAGAATGTGAGGAAAAAAAAAGAGTTATATTATAGAGAGAGAGAGAAGTTTGACTACATCACTACTAGTCTACTACCATCAATGTTAGAAACCAAATGGATTCAGTCATAAACCTTCACAGATAAAATAATCAGTAAAGCGGCTAGAACAATAACAAATATTAGTCTGTTGTAGCTTGCAGAAGTTCTGCGGATGTTTGATAGTTATTATAATTATCCCAAGAAGTATATAGTGGATAAACAACCTTGATCGTTAATTGCACATTTGAGTGTGAAAACCAATTATTAGCAACGTACATATAACCTGTGCTTGTAGTTTCCAACTCTTCTAATTATATTAATGCTTACTCTCTCATTCTCTTTTATTAGGTTGGTATAGGGACTTGTAATATCGGTGGTAAAGGAATGACTGGCTATGAACAACCTAAGAGTTATTTACATTAATATCTGTTTATATTGTAATTAATACTATAAAGCTCCAGGAGTATATGAGCGACCTAGTTGCTTATTGCTGTAGCTTAATACAGTTATGCAATTTGCATACATCTTTCTCAAATAATAATTATTTCTCATCAAAATTTTAATTGTGATCACGTGATTGTAACCATAGTGACCAAACAACGAAGGCTGCAAGAAAACTTGCATTTTAACTACAGATCAATCATGAGTATGATAGTATCAACAGAGTATTTAGTCAAACACGACAATCCTCTACTTATCAGCAAGAATACCGACAAGAAGGCAAAGGTACAACATCGCTTTTATTTTTACATAAAAGCTATGATTCTTGCACATTATTTTGGTGCTAGGCAAAATCTATCAAGACAACACAGCAGGCTGGTAGTATTGCAGTTACTGGTAGTGGTGGACCTCTTCCTGGACCGCCTAAAAATAAGCTTTCCCCAGTTGATCCTCACAAGAAAGATCAAACAGAAGAGATTTTGAATTCCATACTTCCTCCTCGCGAATGGACTGAAAATGGACAGCTATGGCGGCAGTGTGTCTCCAGCACACCTGCTACTAGATTAGATGTCATTAATTTACAGGTACAACACATGCTGTTAGAATGTATGTAGTGGCAATAAGATACCAAGTACTCGACATGTAATGGGAAGGTATGGATGGGTGGGGTGGATCTTCAGATTTTAATTCATTGCTGAATTACCCAAAACTACATGTACATATATACATACAAATGAACCAGATGCTTGATTACAGTATCAATTTATTGAAACATCAGTAAATCCTAACAATAGGGGAAATTTTGCTTGCAATACTGTCGATTTTCAGTGTTCTGCCCAGGATGTTCCGAGTGGTGGTTGCATGGATTCTAACTTGCATTTAGTGTTGTTTATCCAGGAAATACCTAATTCTGTCTCAGTAGCCTATGTATTATATTATCTGAGAGGTGATTGATTCATCTGAGTGGTGCTTATTCCTGACTAGTGTGGGCAGAACACTAGATGTACTGTACAAGTACACCCATACTAAATTATAATGTATTCTACATATAGAATACATGTACTTAATTCTGTATCAGTAGCCTGTTATCTTAGAGGTGGTTAATTCATCTGAATGGTGGGCAGGAACACTGGATTTTGTTTAGTGATCCTCATTTACTTTAGGAACAATTAGACACTAAACTACAGCAGAGACAAGCCAGGGAAACTGGTATATGTCCAGTCAGAAGGGAACTATACTCACAATGCTTTGGTAGGTAAAGTTACGTAATGTATTAAATAGTGCAGCTATAGGGTATATAGTACATGTAGCTTTACTTTAAAACATTTTTGATTCATACATATATATATATATATTACACATACATCGGGGTATATACTATATAGTACATGTAGCTTTACTTTAAAACATTTTTGATTCATACATATATATATATATATTACACATACATCGGGGTATATACTATATAGTACATGTAGCTTTACTTTAAAACATTTTTGATTCATACATATATATATATATTACACATACATCTATTATATTGTAACGTATGTCATGTCACTGCAAAGAGGTAATAATGAATAAAGAGGCTAGAATAATAGCAAATATATAAGTGTGGTGTAGCTTGCAGAAATTCTGTGGGTGTTTGCTAGTCATAATAATTATTTTAATTATCGTATATTTGAAATTTTAATTTCATTGAAAAAAGTCGTTGACTTTGGATCACAATTATTATTCTGAAATTAAAATTATTATTAAAATTTCAAGGAGAGAATTTTTTGCAATTTGATGAATGTGCAATAAATGTTGTTATTTTCTTGTTTGCAATTTCCTACTATTTTATAATGCTTGCAAAAGGAATAATTAAATTGTGACATGTATTTTTTGGGGGGGGTAGGGGGGATCCCAGGGCTAGGACTCTCCCCATACATGAAATCCTTCATTGTAAACTCTTCATTCACTTGTTTATGATACTTTCTTTTTCTCACACACAGATGAATTGATTCGTCAAGTAACCATAAATTGTGGTGAGAGGGGTACACTGTTACTGAGGTACCTAACATAATGATTATTACATCAAAAGTCAATCACTATTCTTCATCAATACAGAGTGAGAGATGAAATAAGAATGACAATTGCAGCTTACCAGACTCTATATGAAAGCAGGTAATTATAATTCTACATAGTATATTTCCAGTATTCATTAGGGAGATTCTTAAACTTTATATATCACAATAAAGGTATTCTTGACAGGAATATTTCAGCAAAGGCTTTTTTAGCCGAAGAAGACCTTTGTGCTGAAACTTTCTTATCAAGAATACTTTAATTGAGGGTTCAAAATTCTCCACAATGAACATAGGTATGGAAGGGATAGTAATCATGTTGTGTGTTTGTTTGCAAAATTTCTGGAAAACTAACTAAGACAGTTGGAGCTCATATTTGCAAAACATCAAATTATACAAGGAACAAAAATATCAATAGGCTTTTTTCTAAATTCATTCAGTTATAAAGTTACGACAATTTGTATACTGTTTCAGACTTTGAGAAGACTCTTGGTGACAATGTGATACATCTAGACATAACTGCTCCTGTTTCATGGAGCAAAGCACTACATTGATCCAAACACAATTGAGGTAGTCATTGCTACAACATCGAGCACTGGCTTCAAGCATTCCTACCATGAAAGTCACTTTCTAGCTCCACCAATTTCAAGTTTTGTGTTGTGAGCCGCCATTGAGTATCACTATTCTTGTGCATATTGTCCACTACAACTATACGTCTTCAGTATTGAGTTTCACCCTTAGGCTGGGTTGTGTATCCTGCATTGCATATCTCTAGCTTGCGTACGTTAAAATATTACTATACTATGCATGTGATTGAAGTTTGTTAAGTGTTTTCCTGTGAACCATTGATAAATTGAGAGTCTATGTACATCCCACCATCCATGTATGTTTGAAAGGAACTGAATTTCACTCATGATTACCACAGCTGGTTCATTGTAAATCTCTCATCTCTTTTATTTCAGTGTTGCATTTGGTATGAGAAAGTCTTTAATGGCTGAACAAGGTAAACTAGATATGGAGGAACAGATTGAGAATCTACAACAAGAAAAGAGAGATCTAGAACAACAGGTAAGGAATATAACAAATATATAATAGAAGAGTATAATTCTGATACCATACCACAATGTCAGTGTTTTTGATAAGCACACCATTGGCCCAAAGAGCTTCTTATTTGGCACTGCACAGTTCTCTCTGTGGGCCAGATGGCACAGTTAATTATTATCACTAACAGCATTAACTCTTTGTTAATTCAAGATATATTCCCAGCACACACTAACCATAGTTGAGCCAGTTTGGCCCATACTTCAAAACATATCAAAAAGATTCAAAAACTGTGCATACTATATGTAAATACAAAATTATTTCATGATTCATTATAACTATGAAGAAGCAACCAAATCTGTATAAATGATTATAATAAGTTAATGATTAATATTAGGTGTTGGAGTTAAAGAACAAGTGTGATGCTATTGAGAAAACTGCAGCAGAAAATCGTAAGTTGGAAGAAAAGAAGTCTCAAGAGGAGATACAAGCATTGAAGAAGACAAACGGACAGTTGCAAGCTCAACTTGAAGGAATTATTGCACCACAAAAGAAATAACTATGATAACCAGTATTACAATGATAATAAGATTTTATTACACACAGTCAATATAATTATGTATAATTACATGTATACTATTAGTGTGTTGGACAATGATGGTCGGTATGGAGACATTACCTACTCACCTTCTAAACCAAGCGGGATGTCGAATTATTGTAAAATTATTCTAGGCAGTATTATTGATAGGATTGAGTGTTGTTTTATATGATATACAGGTACAGGAATTAAAGTAGCCTGTACTGTATTGTTACTAGTCAAACTTAGAAGAGTGACAATGTATACCCAGTGGCATTGAGTGTATCATAGAATAACAAAACTTCTGTAAATTTTCTAAAGATTGGATGTGAATTTAGAATTCAAATGCAATTTGTAGCAATCAATCACACCCACTTTTTGTTTTTATAAAGTGGGTGTGGCTGATTATATTTCCAATGCCATGTCAAGAAAACTGAAATGTCCGTTCCTCCAAGATGGCGCCATTGTCCAAGAAAGGGAAAGATTATTGCCGGTAAAAGGAAGTCAAGTTATGTGTATGTATAATTACTATGTTCATGCATTGTCAATCTCCCATTTCCAATAGACAAATTTCTTGCATTTAAAACCCCTCTGAGTACAGAATATGATCGAGACCTTGAAGAAGCATACCGGTTCTATCCTTCTATGCTTGTGGCATATATAGGCTCTATGGGGAGACGAATGGGACTGGTAGTTGACTTGACGAAAACTGATCGTTATTACGATAAGAGAGAACTAATACATAATAGTATTGGACATCATAAGATTATTTGTGAAGGGTAAGTGAAGTGTAGTCTGGCGTGACCACGTCCTTTGCTTGGGGGAGGGAGAGTCTGATAATAGCAGTACAAATGAGTTGTGGAAGTAGAATTTAATTACTGTAAAATGGAATTTAATTATTATTATGAACTGTCTAAGGATTGGACTTCAAGATCACCAATATTTATTCCTCTTATAGCATTGTTTAACCAAGAAGCTAACAAAAATCATTTGCACATTTGATCTCGTTTCTTCTCAGCTGATATTTGCAAAGTGATTACATTTTTGTGACCAATTAAGGTAGCAGTAATTCCTGCTACACTCCACAACTTGCTCGTACTGCTGTTACCAGACCAGACCAGACCCGATCCTCCTCCAATTGATGGGTGTGGCTACACCTGACTAAGTAAGCGTTAGTTATTGAGTATGAAAATGGTCATATGGATTAATGGACGAATGTGTCAACTATGAAATGGGTTTTGGAATGTATTAACGGTTGAATGGATCGATGGTGATGGATGATTATGTTAATGATATTGTGTAGGGTTTCGTTTAGGGGGGAGGTGTTGCTTTGGAATTTGTTTGCCAATATGCACAACCACGATAACCCTGTATGTCGCCCCTTGAATAGTCTTTCAAAGTCAAGTTTCACTCCACCCCCTCCCTCAACACATTTTCTAGATGAAACCCTGCTGAATACTAATGAACAGATGTGTAGAATGATATTGAATCAACAGAAAATTAAAGGAATAGATATATAGAATGATAGATGAATAGATATATGTTATGAGTTCAAACATTCATTAGATTCTTGTCTCTGGTTTAGTAGATACTTATATTATTTGGTTGACTGGAACAGTGTTATACTGAAGTTGCACAAGAAGATGTAAAGCTGTTCTAGTCAACTGGATAAATCGATAGGTAGATAGATATATAGATAGATAGATAGATAGATAGATAGATAAATCGATAGGTAGATAGATAGATAGATAGATAGATAGATAGATAGATAGATAGATAGATAAATCGATAGGTAGATAGATAGATAGATAGATAGATAGATAGATAGATAGATAGATAGATAGATCGATAAATCGATAGGTAGATAGATAGATAGATAGATAGATAGATATATAGATAGATAGATAGATAGATAGATAGATAAATCGATAGATAGATAGATAAATAGATAGATAGATATATAGATAGATAGATAGATAGATAGATAGATAGATAGATAGATAGATAGATAGATAGATATATAGATAGATAGATAGATAGATAGATAAATCGATAGGTAGATAGATAGATAGATAGATAGATAGATAGATAGATAGATAGATAGATAGATAGATAGATAGATGCATAGATAAACAGATAGATAGATAGATAGACAAATAGATAGATAGATAGATAAATAGGCAGATAGGTAGATAGATATATATATATAGGTAGATAGACAAACAGATTCAAATAATTATTGCAAGTTTTTTCATTATTTTAAGGTATGGTGCAGCCCCTACCAGTGACCAGGTGCAAACATTCAGGACAATATGTAAGCATTTTTTTGCAGAGCATCCTGGAGAAATTGTAGGTGTGTGTGTGTGTGTGACTATGTGTCTGTGTGTCTGTCTATACATGTATGTGTCTGTGTGGCTCTATAGTATTTATCTTGTGTATGCGTGTCTGTCTGTCTGTCTGCCGATGGTAGCCCTGATAATAACACAGTGATTGTACAATTATATTTGACTCGACAGCGGTTCACTTAGTTGTTAAGGGAAAACCAGAAACATGTTTTGTAATAAGCCAAAAAACTTGTGAATTTTAGTCCAGTAACTAATATGTCTATCTGTCTCTCTGTTTATTACCGGTTCATTCTCCTCTATTATATTTTTCTATCACACTTAGGAGTTCACTGTACACACGGATTTAATAGAACTGGTTTTTTAATTTCTGCATACCTAGTCGAAGAGGAATGTTGGGAGTGAGTTAATTCACTATCACTGATGTATGTCATGTACACACACATGTACATGTATAAATATATACATGTACATGTATAAGTACATACATGTATGTGCTTGTGTATATTTAATACGGATTTTTGTTTTCAGTTTAGAAGCAGCTGTTGCTACATTTTCAGTGGTAAGTTGTGAATTCTTCCTTCATCATTGTCTTCCTACAATTCTTTTAATTTTCCTCTCATTTTATTTTTCTTTTTCTCCTCCTCCTTCTCCTCCTCCTCCTCCTCCTCTTTCTTTTCCTCATACATGTACTTCTCTTCTTTCTTCATAGGCAAGACCACCTGGTATTTATAAACAACACTACTTAGAAGAGCTTGCTGCAAGATATTCAGATGGACACTTGGGAAGTTTATCAGCACCCGCTTTACCAGAATGGTGTTTTGAAGAAGAGGAAGTCGTCAGTGGAGGTGAGGAAGGAGGAGGAGGAAGTGAGAGTGGGATGAAGAGGAAACATCCAGAAAGTGGTGGAGGGAGTAGCAGGAAAAGGAAAATGGAACGAAATAATGAGGTATCTGGCAATCTTCATACCATTCATCAATCTATCCATCCATCCACCCACCCATCCATCCATCCATCCATCCATCCACCCATTCATCCACCTACCCATCCACCCATCCATTCATCCATCAATCTATCTATCTATCATCCCCCATCCACCCACTCATCCATCAATGCATCCCATCCACCCATCCATTCATCTATCAATCTATCCCATCTATCTATCCATTCATCCATCCATCCATCCCATCAGAATGCACAATTTGCAGTACAAGTGGATGGTGTTGAAATCGTAAGGGGTGATGTGAGAAGAGAAGTACAAGAGACTTGTCAACAAATCCTGAATTGGGATGGGTAAATAATGAATGAATGGGTGGCAGTCTTTTCCCCAGACAAAAAAAAAATAGAGTGGTGATTATATTAGCTCCACCCTTTTCAAACTGACCACTCCCTTTGCATCTTTCCCTGACACTCTTCATCTTTTTCCTTTCTCTTGAAATAAAGCCTTACATCCATTTTGTACACTGAAATAGCACCACCTTTTTAATTAATACAATTGCAACAGAAAAAAGAGAAAAAAAACATAGTGCAATGATACCACACTCTAGGGACAACACTGGATGGATGGATGGATGGATGGATGAATGGATGAATGGATGAATGGATGAATGGATGAATGGATGGGTGGATGGATGGATGGGTGGATGGATGGGTGGATGGATGGATGGATGAATGGATGGGTGGATGGATGGATGGACGGATGGATGGATGAATGGATGGATGGATGGATGGATGGATGGGTGGATGCAGGGTTCTAGCTAAAGAGTGGAAGAGAGATGCCATTTCTTTTTGATGTGGTCAAAGGAATGCAATTAAATCACAAATATGCTTTGATTTTTGTGTCAGCACCTCTTTGTTGAAGTGTGGCTAGCTAAAACACTGTGGATGGATTAGTGGGTTTGTGTCGTAAGGTGGATGGATGGGTGGGTGGGTAGATGGATGGATGAGTGGGTGGATGGATGGATGGATGGATGGATGAGTGGGTTGGTCATAAGATGGGTGGGTGGTTGGATGGATGGATGGATGGATGGATGATGGGTGGGTTGGTTTCATTCCTATTCTTCTGTTCCTAGTTCTGGATTTCCGGGATCACAACCAGTTTCTATGGATGTTCAAAACATTCGTTTTATTAGCGAAAGACCCTATAGAGTCAGCTGGAAAGCTGATGGAACCAGGTAGAATACTGAAATTAGGGATGTGCGATACAACTAAATAATGGCATTGCGTATCGCTGCCAAAAATATCACGATACGATATAGTATCACAATATTTAAAAAAATGATTCAAATGCTTATAAAATGTAAATAAATGTCCTGTTTGGTTGTATTTGTCAAGAAATGGTCAACGAAATCAATCAAAGTTATACACACTAGCTTGTTATAATTGCTTTTAGGTATAAAATTAGACAGATGGAAGCCAATATTGTATCACGGTATTGATTGGAAATTTTGATATATCGGTATGTATTGCACATCACTACCTGAAATCACTATTCATTGTATATGAATTCACTTATCTCTCCCTCAATCCCTCTGTTCCTCTATCATCCCCCCTCCCCTCCTCTCTCTTTCAGATATTTATTATATATTAAAGACAAAGGTCACATATATTTAGTAGATAGAGATAATTCAGTGTTTTCTGCTCCAGCTATCAGATTTCCTGCTCGGAAAAAACCTGGAAGTCATGTGACAGAAACATTAGCAGATTCAGTAAGATAATTATATCCACATGTATGATGTATCATTATACAAAATGCATACAACCACTACATGGTTAAATCACGATTAAAAATTGTATGAGTGGTAATTATTCTACATGTATGTACTATGGGATACTACGCATGTACTTGTTATGGCCATTTCTATAATTGCTTTCCCACAGGTTCAATGTTTGTTTGTATATATATATATATATATATGTTTGTGTCACTTACGCGTGTATGCGTTGTATACATAGTTAATTAATGGGTGTGGCACATAAAAGAATGTGCAGTCAAACTACAGACCAGCGGAAAGTTAAGACTCAGAAAGATGTAAAATAATACAATTCCATGCAACGATGTGTACAACATACAACATACCGTGTCTAATAGCCACATGTATGATGTATGCTACCTTATCTATGACATTAACTATACACTATAATTAGTTTGTACCTGTGTAGCAATTTGCCTATATGCCTATATTTCATACATCCATGTTGCCTATATGCAAATCCAATCCAATCCGATATTGTAAAAATATATATATTTGTATTTATCTAGTTTACAACTGTTCACACATAGTACAGTGTTAATTATTCTATTGTCTGTGTGCTATACATTCAGTCCAAAAGTACATTGTACATGTAGTTACAGGCATATTCAGCCTTGGTTGGACACATCTTCAGATTGTACTTGTGCAGTTTGCATTGACAATAATATAATCTGCAAAGCCTGAAAAATATTGTGTAAGCTGTATAGGCAATGTATAGGCAATGCAGTTGCCTATACCGATACTCTGCCTATATCTTCAATATAGGCACCTATTCAGATCCCTATACTAGTATAGGCGCAACCGTAACTATGATTATAACATTATAACTCTACGTCCTGGTCATCATGAATGTGAACAGACTTTAGGTAAACATACATATGTTTGATACATTTCATCATTCAGGAGTAATAAAAATCTCTTCATGAAAAACAATGAAAATCTGCTATCTTAAACCTGAAAGCACTGGCGGATCTACAGCAGAGCCTAGCATTCCCAAATGCATTACACATATTCTATATATATAATTATAATTATTATTAATATTAGAGTTAGTTACTTACAGCCAAACTACTAGATGTCATCATCTGACTCGATCCATCCATGAAAAATCAGAGAATAAAAGGTTAAAATAGAATTATGCACATGTGGTATACTAAACCTTTTAGGATTCGTTATCAGAGAGACCACACCCTTCATGAAGAACTAATGAGCTTTAAAAATTGGCACACTTAGCATACTCATCATCAGAATCCCCTTCTGTATTCCTATACCTAGCCTGATGTGTAACCTTGTATCGCAATAATATAAGTATAAGTTAATTATTCTGTAAATCTGTAAATTTGCAAATTAACATAACGATCTACTAAAGCAGAATCACATATTTTAAAAAGTGGAATTGCGGAATTGCGGAATTGTGGTTTGGCCACTTTTATATACTTGTTTAGCGTTGTTTTAGTTAACTAAAAGAAAAAGAAACATTAATATTAATTTTATAAGACACCATAAAATTTTATTTTTTTATTGTCATCCTTGTAAATGGTTTACAGTGAAGTTTGTATTGAACTTAAAAAATTAAACTAGACTTCAAAAATGAATAGATAGAAAAACAGAAAATAAAACTCATCTTTATACTAAAACTAAAACTAAAACATCACTAATAATGTACATACATACATCTAAGTACTACTAACAAATGCCTACAATAATTTTTTTGTTCTTGTTAAACAAATAACAAAATTACTTTAGTATTAGTTCAAACCATATCTTCCTGAACAATTCGTAAATTGTATGCGTCCTCTCCATACCACACACCACCAATAGTATAGATAGTTCCTAATTTATTAACTATTTTAGCAGTCCATGGAACTTTAAGATTAGTGCGTGTGATGACGGCTGATTTAGTGATGGCTTCACCTCGAGGAATGTTCACATTTGATGTTGCTTCATATATGATTGTTTTTGAATTCTCTTTAGTCAAGCTGAAACCTCCGGAATAAGAAGCTGATAACTTAATCTCTCCATTTTCTACAAATGGAATACCGGTTTTTAAGGTGGTCTCTGCACCAATTTTGAATTGGTGGCTATGAGAAAATGAGTGGGTCAATGTTATTGACTTAGAAACTGCAAATACATCAGACATTTCAACTTCCGACTCTCTGTTGTCAAAGCATTCCTCTGCAAGAACATCTTGTGTTGTTTGTAGAATTTGTCCTTCAGCTAACGTAAAATTTAGGCTACAGACCTTGTCAACATCATTTACTGCTTCATAGAAATCTGTAATTCGTTTTGTGAAAACATCTCCAGAAAATTCAGCATTATAACATGCAACAGTCATTATATCGGTATTAATTTCTTGTGTTATGCCACCAGAATATCCAAAATATTGACTGCAATACCTACTAGAAGCCGAAAAGCATTGAGGTGAATCAGAGGTTGGAAATATACAACCAGAATGGAGGTTTGTCAGTACATTATGAATGACATTTTCTACGTGTGTTGCTATGAAACAGTGTATGGTAAAGAAGTTATTTCCTACTTCTTGACTAATCCCTGCAGCATAGTTTGAATCTAGATGATCAATACAGTACCTATGAATAGCAGAGAGACAATCTCGGTGCTGGCTCTTGGATAATGTACATCCTGCATGATATTTCTGTAGGTCGCTCACTAGTACATCCCCATACCATGCTGCTTTAACACATGACATACCAATATGATCATTGTTATGTTCTCTGGAAATCCCTATTGTTTGGATCTGAGTAGGGTAATCAACACGATTACAGAAACGGTGCATTGCTGCTAAGCAATCTGGATGTCGAGATCTCCAATCTGTGTAACAACCTCCATGTAATTCACTGAGTGTGATTTTTGGAGCAGAAACTGTACAGTTACTAGCATAGCTACTGTTAATCAAACCCAATGCAGCTACCAAAGACAATAGTATCTGAAAATACATCTTCCAATCCTCAGACTAATGGACTAATGTCTGGCCTCAGAGTGACTATAATGTGATCTCAATTTCTTTAAATACATTCGGGTACTTCTTATCATAACATTGTATATGAGATTCACTCTTGTGTTAGTTTTAAAGAAGAGTAGTCTCACGTACAATGTTGTGATATTCCAAGATGACATTATTCTGTTGTAATGTTTACACACTGTCACAACTATAAATAGTAGAATTGATTATTTCACATATTTCAGATAATTATTATAGTCGTATTTGAATGTCTTTATGTATTATCTTAGGTCACGTGTATCATCTATAGATACATGTACAGTACATGATCATACATGTGTATGTATGTGTTGTCTGAAGATACATGATCACATTGATGTATCTCAATATGGTTAGTCGTATGTACAATTTAGTGTTGTTTTAGTACGAGTAGTTTCTCAATTTAGTTATAGTTCAATTACCTAAAGGATTATATTAACTAACTAACTAAAAGTACACCAATTTCTATTTAGATAGTCGTATTAATTTATACACATAATTATAGATTTACATACAGAATATCACTATACCATTATGTTATTAACTGTTGTAGTACTAGTTATACACATATAGATTTACATATAGAATATCACTATACCATTATGTTATTAATATACATACACTGTTCAAGTACTAGTTATACACATATAGATTTACATATAGAATACCACAATACCATTATGTTATTAATATACATACACTGTTCAAGTACTAGTTATACACATATAGATTTACATATAGAATACCACTATACCATTATGTTATTAATATACATACACTGTTCAAGTACTAGTTATACACATATAGATTTACATATAGAATACCACTATACCATTATGTTATTAATATACATACGCTGTTGAAATACTGTTATAATCAGAATTGTTATCAGAGAATTTTAATTAATTGTTTTTTAACATATCACAACATTGTACGTGAGATTTACTCTTGTGTTATTTTTAAAGAAAGCAATCTAAGAGTAATCTCACGTACAATGTTGGGATATTCCAAGATGACATTATTCTGTTGAAATGTTTACACTAACTTTAACACATATTATAGAATCACAATAATAATATATTTATATATACTACTGTGTAATATTGTATATCATCCATCCCTAATATATAATCTTGTACCTCAAGTATAAAGTTGTAAACAATGTGTGTTATTCAAGTTGTGAGATTTATTAAACTCACATAAAACTAGAATTGACTTATAGAAGGTAAAACTCCTCACTAAAATTAAAACATCACATCCAAACATACTGCAAAAACAATGATTATTTCAACCAATCAGCTGGTTACCATGGTTGTCAGTTTGATTGAGGTGTTGAAGAGCAAGTTCTTAACTTTTGTTGTTGGAATGCTATTAAAGTCAGCCATGATTAATGAATGTTTGACACCACAAGGCAATCATAGGGATACCTTTTTCTCCATAATATCTTGTTTCTATTTATAATTATGCTAGAGAATGCTTGCATGCATGCAATCATTGCGAGGCGAGCCTGAGAAGGTGTGGTTAGAATAACCAATTTTTTGATACTGAGCAAAAGCAAACATTTAGTGCGTTTGAGATGAAAGAGCAAAATGCAACAGATGATGGGTTGGTTTTAGAGGTGTCGCCTGTTAAACAAAGTAGGAACAATCCCAATGTTAAATATTTGACAAATGAATTCAAGCTTCTCTTCTCTTAGACAGTCTTGTTTCTCTCTTCTCTTTAGTCTCTGCAGCTCATTTACCTCTCTCTATCCCTCTCTCTTCATCTATAGCTATCCTGCAGTGACACGCACATAGCCTTAGAAAATTTAATTTGAACATTAAGATAGCTATTTACGGAATACGTACCATACAAACATTATATATATATGTATATATATATATATACAATGCAAACCTTCCAGCTATCTGATAAGTGTGGGGCTTGCTCAGGCTTGCCCCAATTAAAGCCCCAATTAAAATTTTAATAATATTATTGATGTAAGAAAACAATCCTGCAATCATTTATTTAGAGGGGCAAAATCCGCTACTTTATACAACCTTAAGGCAACCCTTGTAAATTTTAATTGGTGGTGCCACATACCCCATGACACCACCACATTGCTCAGGCTTGTCATAGTCATCCACCACTGCTTGCTTATGAATATCAGAAAACCCATGCGCTAGAACAAAGGCAGATCCAGAGCCAGCCTGGAAATACCTCTGCAGAATACTATATTGCATGTAAAAATAGAGCCATTTACTCAGACATATATGTTATACATCGTATCTCTTTGATTGCTGATGATATGTGCTGTAGGCTGCTTTATCTCTTCTGTTAGATATTATTCTTATGACATTAACTATGCACTATAATTATAACGTATAAAGTCTACATCCTGGTCATCATGAATGTGAACAGACTTTAGCTGAACATTGAGACATTCAGTACATTTCATCATTCTGGAGTAATAAAATCTCTTGACCACTTTTAGCTATAGTTATAGTACTAAAATATACCTTACTAAAAGTTCCCAATATTGGCCAATTTCATTTTAGTTAGTTATAGTTATTACAATAGACTTGTAATTTAGTTATAACTAAAAGTCACAATGCCTTACTTAAAGGGGTTTTAGTAGTTAACTAAAAGTTGTATAAAAAGGGTTTCACTTTTAGTTATAGTTAAACAACACCAATTCAGTTAGTAGCTCAATTAAACATCCACTTAGGAGTCATTATAAAAGTGACCACACCCTTCATGAGTAACTAATGAACTTCAAACATTGGCACACTTATATAGCATGCTTGTAGAGACTGGAAATTGTATAACTTATGTGTATACACAATACCTATGATGTAATACTATGATGTAATACTATGATGTAATACTATGATGTAATGTCATGTGATGTAATGTCATGTGATCTTATGTAAATGTTAGGACATGTGTTGATCTCTTTTAAATCCATTGGAATCTGAGAATAGAACAATATCATCAGAATCCCCTTCTGTATTCCTATACCTAGCCTGATGTGTAACCTTGTATCTCAATAATATGAGTACAAGTTAATTTTTCTGTATTATCTGTAAATCTGCAAAATTGCATAAAATTACAAATCTGCAAGTTAACATAACAATGTGTTAAAGCAGAATTACATATTTCAAAAGTGGAATTGCGAAATCGCAGTTTGGTCACTTTTATAAACAGGTTTTAGTTAAATTTAGAAATAATATTTGTATTGAACTCAAAACTAAAACTTCAAAAATTAATAGATAGAAAACAGAAAATAAAACTCATCTTTATACTAAAACTAAAACTAAAATATCACTAATATCTAACTACTATAATGTACACAAGAATAATAAAAAACATTTTTAAAAATGAAAGAGTATGTAGGGATATATATCAAAACCGAAAAAGCACAGGAACAAGATGGCTTTGGCAACAAAATGAAATACCACTTCCACATAACAACCGTACATAAGTATCGCTTTTTTGTGTTTTGCCTTCTCTTAAGTTGTGTATACGCGTATTAGGGATGTAGTCGATCATCACACTATTAACTAATATGTTAAACTCATATAAAATTCTACTATATTCTATAAGACTCAAACTAGATTTACATAAAGGGAATTGAAAATATTGGAAATCGTACACATCCTCTCCATACCAGTCACCATAAATAGTATACGTAGATAGCTCCTAGTTTAGTAACTATTTTGGCAGTCCATAGAACTTCAAGGTAAGATTTTGTGATGAGGGCGCATACAGTCATGTTCACATTTGATGTCGTTTTATACGTGATTGTTTTCAAATTCTCTTTAGTCAAGCTGATGTTTTCAGCTTGACCAATGCAAATGCAATCAGAAGCATAAGGCTGACTTGCTACAAATGGAATACCGGTTTTGAAGGTGGTGTCATCACCAATTGAATTTGGGGTTATGAGAAAATTTGTTGGTCAAAGTTATTGACTCAGAAACCTCAAATACATCTAAGGTTCTGTTGTCAAAGCACTCTCTTGTATGTTGAAGATATCTTGTATACCATATTTTTGCTTTGTCCAGCATAAAATCTAGTCAATTTTTAACTCCACCCATTTCATTTCATGCACATGATTAATGCCAAAAAACTATTTTGATTGTTCTTGATTTTAACACTATACTAAGAAATATGTACTCTTGGTAGAACTTGGAGTGTAATAGCATAATAATAATTGTAACAATTATTGCAGGGGTGGATACAGGATTTATTGTATGGTGGGGTTGATCTCGGTGCAAAATTTTAGCTAATTAATTATTCATAAAGGGTGTGGCACATTAATTAACAAAAGAAAAAGGTCCTCTAACACCGATTTCTGGAAGATGTGCCTTGGATGTTGTTAAATGAAAGCCTTCAAAATGTCTTCTACTGGAATTCTCTCCTGGTAATGCATAGCTATTACAGCCATGTCTGAAAAGTATTCTTCTGTGAGTGAGGATTGTGTGTAAGTCTTTCAAAGTTCAAATGTTTTGGGGGGGTTGCAACCTCACAAACCACCCCCACCCCACCCCCCCCCCTAAATCCGCCCTTGTATTGTAACACACATACATAATATTATATAATAATCTCAGTGTAATAGTTTTTACAGTCAAGTATTGTCTGCAATTATTAACTTGTCAGTAATCATTCTTGTTTCTCAATCACACTTCAACGCTTGTGACGAGGGTTCTGCACTATGAGTGCATTCATTACAGTTGCAAGGATTTAAAGTTGTATGTGTGGTAATGATGTTGATAGTAATTTACCAGTTTGTAGGTTTTCAAGACATTTCAACAATTTTATAATAAGTGAGGTGATTTCTGCATCAAAAGCACACCTACATACATACTACTTTAAATCCTTTCAACTGTAATAACCAATCATTTTAACAATTTCAATTTTGCAGTCCAATGTTAAAATTTCAATTTTTACACTACCTTTCTTAACACAATAATTATATAATTATCATATACTATTGTATAATACTATATATCCATCCATGATATGAATATAAGTATAAAGTTGTAAACAATGTGTGTTATTCAAGTTGTGAGATTTATTTAATAACAAACTGAATTTATTCATGAAAAACTACATTTATATAATATTATAGCTAAAAACCAAAATTGACTTAATAGAAGAACAGGAAGTAACACTCCATTTTATAATTCATTAAAACTGAAAAGTGCCATTCAAACTCTTTGCAAAAAAGTTTGGTTATTCAACCAATCAGCTGGTTACCGTGGTTACCTCAGTTGCATGTCAGTTTAATAATAATGCTAATGTACATGACTATTCACACCATTACTGCTGAATGGAAGTGTTGAAGAGCAAGTTTCTTAACTTTTGTTGTTGGACTGCAGCTGTTCACACTGAAGAGTAAATTGCCATATAACATGGTATTCAATTCCTTTAAGTAAATGGTTAAAGAACCAATCTGATTTTTATGGCCAGTACAAACTATTCTTGTCTCATTTACACTAGTAGTATGTAGTTGAAGAAGTTGCATCATTCCGATATATAATTATATATCTTTTTACGTATGTACTTATAAGGAAGTTTCATGATGTAATCATTGCTACTATAAATAGTAACGATCATTGTATAAATAAAAAACCACACCCGACACAAATAATGATAAAACGCTAAAATTGTTTTACGTAGATGTAATCCTGCTGGCGGTTACATCAAGAAACAACCACCTAAAACTCTGGAAATACATAAATGTGTATCTACAGCAAGCAATCAACAAACATGAGCAAACAATGCTGTACTGATTTCATTAGAACCTACTGTATGCAGCCCTAGTGAATTTTAATTGGTGGTGCCACATACCTCATGACACCACCACATTGCTCGGGCTTTAAATCTGTAAATTTGCACAAACATTTATAAATTTACAAATCTCCAAATTAGCATAACAATGTACTAAAGCAGAATTACATATTTCAAAAAGTGGAATTGCGCAATCGCAGTTTGGTCACTTTTATAAACAGGTTTTAAAAATTTAGAAATAATATTTGTATTGAACTCAAAACTAAAATTAAACTTGACTTCAAAAATTAATAGATAGAAAACAGAAAATAAAACTCGTCTTTATACTAAAACTAAAACTAAAACATCACTAATATCTAGCTACTATAATGTACATACATATATCCGAAAAGCTTTTATCTGGTAACTGCTGCCTTTCTTGTTCATAAATAGTTCCCTAACATCCATTGGATTCAACATATCGTAAATGAATCGCGTACTGTCCATACCACACACCATCAATAGTATAGATAGTTCCATGTTTATTAACTATTTTGGCATTCCATGGAAATTTAAGATCAGCTCGTTTGATGATGGCTGATTTAGTGATGGCCTTACCTGCAGGAATTTTCACATCTGATCCTGTACCAAACGTGAGTGTTTCCAATTTCTCTTTAGTCAAACTGATGTTTTCAGCTTCACCAAAGCCAACGGAATCAACAGTTCCACTATGTATTTTTACATATACAACTGGTAAACCAGTTTTGAAGGTGGTGTCAGCACCAATTTCGAATCTGTGCTGGTTATGATCAAATTTGTTAGACAATGTTATTGACTTAGAAACTGCAAAAACATCTGACATTTCAACATCTGACTCTCTATTGTCAAAGCATTCCTCTGCAACTACAACGTCTTTTGTTTCCAGAATTTCTCCTTTTGCCAGCATAAAATTTAGGCTACAGATCTTGTCGACAACTTTTACTGCTTCATAGAAATCTGCAATTCGTTTTGTGAAAACATCTCCAGAAAATTCAGCATTATAACAAGCAACAGTCATTATATCACCATTAACTTCTTGCGTTATACCACCAGAATATCCAAAATATTCACCACAAAATCTACTAGCAGCTGCAAAGCATCGATGTGAATCAGAGTTTGGAAATATACAATCAGGATGGAGGTTTGTCAGCACACTATGCATGACATCTTCTACGTGTATTGCTATGAAACAACCTATGCCTAGGACGTTAGTTCCTACTTCTTGACTAATCCCTGCAGCATAGTTTGAATGTAGACGATCAATACAATACCTATGAATAGCAGAGAGACAGTCTCGGTGCTGACTCTTAAATAATGTACATCCTGCATGATATTTCTGTAGGTCGCTCACTAGTACATCCCCATACCATGATGCCTTAACACATGACATACCAATACGTTCATTGATATGTTCTCTTGAAATCCCTATTGTATGGATCTGAGTAGGGTAAATAACACGATTACAGAAACGATGCATTGCTGCTAAGCAATCTGGATGTCGAGATCTTCCATCTGTGTAACAACCTTCGTGTAACTCACTGAGTGTGATTTCAGGTACAGACACTTTACAGTTGCTAGCATAGCTATTGTGAATCAAACTCAATGCAGCTACCAAAGACACTAGTATCTGAAGATACATCTTCCAATCTTCAGACTAATGAACTAAAGTCTGGCATCAGAGTGACTATAATGTGATCTCAATTTCTTTAAATAGATTCAGCTAATCAGTTCTTATCATAACAGCTGCAAAATTAAAATTGTTAAAATAACGGTAATTACAGTTGCCCAGGATTTGAAGTTGTATGTGTGGTAATGTGTTGATGCCATAACATTTACTGAATCCTATTTTGCTAACTGTCAACAAAATTGTTGAAATTTCTTGAAAACCTACAAACTGGTAACTGGAAGTTTTCCACGGTAACTTTGAGGGACATGAAACATGTGACAAAATTTGATTTCAGTCATGGCATCAACAGCACACCTTCATACATACTACTTTAAATCCTTTCAACTGTAATTACCAATCAATCAGTTATTTAAACAATTTCAATTTTGCACTGCAACTGATCTGTGAATGTGATTAACCCTTGCCTGCATAGGTGGAGCAGAGGATTACTGTAATCATAGTGTCTGTTTGTCTTTCCCAAAATTCCAGCAAAACTATGAACATTAGCACTTTGAAAATACTACCAGCAGACTTCAAACAGGCTTTTGCTAAAACCTAAAGTTATGACAATTTTTGTAACTCTCGATTGTTATCTCACCATTTTCAGAAGACCTCTGGTAGCAAAGGTGTTCACTGAAACTCAACTCGTCTTGTTTGAAGGCTATCACTGTAGAATCTGCTATGGCTACTGCCATGACTGTCAATTTTTACCTCCACCCATTTCATTTCATGCACATGATTAATGCCAAAAAAACTGTTTATGTTTTCTTCTTGATTTTAACACTGCGTTTTTTATACTAAGAAATATGTACTCTTGGTAGAACTTGGAGTGTAAGTTGTAACACACACACGCACACACATGTATAATATAATTTCAGTATAATAACTATTATAACACACGTACATAATATTATAATAAATTATAGTGTAATAAAAATAAATAGTCAAGTATTGTTTGCAATTATTTACTTGTCAGTGATCACTCTTGTTTCTCAATCACACTTCAACACTTGTGGCAAGGGTTCTGCACTATGAGTGCATTCATTATAGCTGCAAAGTTGTATGTGTGGTAACGTTGTTTACTGAAATCAAATTTTGACACTTCAAATCACCAGTTTGTAGGTTTTCAAGAAATGTCAACAATTTTGTCGACAGTTAGCAATACAGCACATACCTGGTAGTTGCATATGTGACACAAGAATATATGTATATACATACATCGAACCCGTGGGAAAACAATCATAGGAATGGCCCTATAGGCCACTTCCTGCATCTAACGAAGCATGAGTTTTACATCACTGGCCGTCTTAAGGACTCCTCTTTCCAAAACAAACCAAGTTAGAATTTTTGAACATGTATATTTCGAAAGTTATAAAACTGACAAAAGTTTCAGGGAACACCCTGCCCATAATTATAGCATAAATTAACGTGTATATAAATCTGCAACATTAGGGGAAGGTCATGTAACATTCAGTTGCTCTATATTTATACACTTTGATGACTAACAGAATCAGATTCTGTAGTTGCTGAGAGTCCAACTACCTTGGTGAGGTATATGCCAAACTGAATAAACATCGCAATAATGAAATATTTGCAGTGCGAAACGTGTAAAGTAATGAATATCATTAATAACAGGAAGTATAATTAATTATTGAAATCTGCGTCCGCTAGATCACCACCTTAATAGTAGGCTTCAGGTAGCTATGAACACACCCCAGGGCCCCCTGAAATACCTCTGCATAATACACCCCAGGGCCCATCCTGGAAATACCCCTGCTCAATACACCCCAGGACTGCCTGGAAATGCCCCTGCTGAATACACCTCAGAGCCCATCCTTTTAATCTTCCTGCTGAATACACCCCAGGTCCCACCTGGAAATACCCCTGCTCAATACACCCCAGGATCCCCCTGGAAATACCCCTGCTGAATACACTCCTCAGGCCCATCCTGGAAATACCCCTGCTAGATAAACCCCAGGGCCCCCCTGGAAATACCTCTACAGAATACTACACTGCATGTAAAAACAGAGCCATTTACTCAGACATATATGAAATACATTTCATACATTGATTTGATTGCTGATGATATGCTTTATCTGTTTTGTTATCATTCCTTTTGGTGGGACTGAGAAGTGCCAGAATCCTGTTTTCAAAGCTGTTGGGTCATCCTCCACTATTAAATTGCTTAGTCAATGTGAATAACGACATTCCAACACCAAAGCTTAAATACAAGCTTGCTGCTTCAACAACTCAATTCAGCAGTAATGGTATACCATGCATACAGAGTTTTTGATAAGTTTTGAAGCTTGGGCCAAATTGGCTCAAAAATGGTTAGTATGTGCGCCATTGAGAATACATCTTGAGCCAATTAACTAAGAGTTAATGCTGTTAGTGACAATATAATCATAATTAACTGCGCCACTGGCCCAAAGAGAGAACTGTGCAGTACCAAATAAGAAGCTCTTTGAGGCCAATGGTTCACCATATGAGCTTATCAAAAACACTGCATACATATCAATAAACGTACATGCATTAGATAGTTTTACAAGCTATGTCACGCATAAACGCTTTCCAGATAATTGTCCGTTCATTAAGCCAGGCGGGGCAACTACACAAAAAAAAAGATTATATTGAAGTCTATGGAGAATAATGCCTGTAATCAATACTTCCCGGGAGTGGAGTGGCCTCTGGAGTTGTCACGTGGTTACCCTTAGTTAGCATCATTTAAAAGTGTGAAAGATCTCTCTCTCTCTAGGCCGAACTTACGCCATTTCTTCTCCAGTAGTTCTTCTCATAGTTGCTCCCCCTGGCTTAATCCACAGGCAATTATCCCGAAATCGTTTACGCTTGACGTCAGAGTATAATTGTCTATTGAGGTAACCAACTAATTGTTTAAAAGAACCAAATTAATTGTTTTTGCAGCGTAAGTATAAACGTACTATGTTGTACATACATACAACCAATCAATACATTATTAAATAGTAACTGGTACTAACAACTGCTTAAAATAATAATCATTATTTCGTTTACAATTAACAAATAACATACATGTAATTATCATGGTATTAATTCAAACCATATCTTCCTGAACAATTCGTAAATTGTATGCATCCACTCCCCTCCACTTGCCGCCAATAGTATGGATCCTTCCGAGTTTATTAACTATTTTGGCAGTCCATGGAACTTTAAGATTAGCGCGTGTGATGATGGCTGATTTAGTGATGGCCTTACCTGCAGGAAGGTTCACATATGATGTTGTTTCGTAGGTGATTGTTTTCGAATTTTCTTTAGTCAAGCTGAAACCTCCAGGATCAAAAGCTGAAAGCGTCATCTCTCCATTAGCTAAGAATGGAATACCGGTTTTGAAGGTGGTATTAGCAGCGATTCTGAATCTGTGGCTATGATAAAATTTGTGGGTCAATGTTATTGACTTGGAAACTGCAAAAACGTCAGACATTTCAACTTCCGACTCTCTATTGTCAAACCATTGCTCTATAAGAACATTTGGTGTTGTCTGTAGAATTTTTGCTTTGTCCAGCATAAAATCTAGACTACAAACCTTGTCGACATCGTTTATTGCTTCATAGAAATCTGTGTTTCGAATGACGAAAACATCTCCAGAAAATTCAGCATTATAACAGGCAACAGTCATTGTATCCTTACCATTAAGCTCTTGCGTGAAACCTCCAGCATATCCCAGATATTCACTACAATAACTACTAGCAGCTTCAAAACATTCGGGCGTATCAGCGTTTGGCCATATACAACCTGGATTTAAGTTTGTCATAACACTAATACTGACATTTTGTATGTGTGTTGCTATGAAACAGCCTATGCTTAAAACATCATCATTCTCAGCCATTACTTGACTAATACCTGCAGCTTTTGTTGAAGCTAGACGATTAATACAGTACTGATGAATAGCAGAGAGACAGGGCGTGTGCTGACTCCTGTATTTCAAACAGTCTGGATTGTAATTTTTCAGCTCGCCCACATCCACATCACCATACCATGAAGCCTTAACACATGATATAGCAAAGCTTTGATTCAAAACTTGTCTTGAAATCCCAAGTGTTGTACGAATATTGCCAGGGTAAACAATACGATTGCAGAAATCGTGCATAGCTGATACACATTCTGGAGTTCTTGACCACCAATCTAGGTAACAACCACTGTTTAATTCATCAAGTGTACTTTCTGGAGCAGACACTCTACAGTTAGTAGCATAGCTATTGTTAATCAAACCCAATCCAACGACCAAAGACACTAGTATCTGAAAATACATCTTCCAATCTTCAGACTAAGTGACTATAATATGATCTCAATCCCTTTAAATAGATTCAGCTACTTCTTATCATAACATTGTTCATGTGATTCACTAGTATTGTTTATACTAACTATTACATACAATCAGTGTAATAATATTGTTGTATAACAAATGTCATTATGCTATTACTATTGTACTGTAATGAGTAATATTATAATTGTCAAACCATTGCTTTTTGTGTAGTACATGTACTCGTATGTATGTATGTATGTATATATGTACGTACGTACATAAGTACGTACACACGTATGTATGTATGTATGTATGTATGTATGTATGTATGTATGTATGTATGTATGTATGTATGCATATAAGTATGTACAGATGTATGTAAGTATGTACGTACATACGTACGTATATATGTATGTATATATGCACGTATGTATATATGTATGTACGTACGTACGTAATAATTTATATATTTAAGTTATTGAGTTACTGTATAGTCATGTATTAACCTTATGTTATTAAACTATACACTATAGTACATATAAGTTATTGAGTTACAGTATAATCATGTATTAACATTATGACATTAAACTATACACTATAGTACATATAAGTTATTGAGTTACAGTATAATCATGTATTAACATTATGACATTAAACTATACACTATAGTACATATAAGTTATTGAGTTACAGTATAATCATGTATTAACCTTATGATATTAAACTATACACTATAGTACATATAAGTTATTGAGTTACAGTATAATCATGTATTAACCTTATGATATTAAACTATACACTATAGTACATATAAGTTATTGAGTTACTGTATAGTCATGTAGAACATACACTGTAGTACATATAAAGTCATTATTTTGAGGTCATCGTGAATATGAATTAACAGACATGTGTACATTATATTATCACCTCTATACAGTTTACTTTATATATCTCTTCCAGGAATTAGTTATTGATAAAGATAAAGGGGTGGATCGACCACGCCTACTAATTTACGACATAATGCAGTTTGAAGGTAATAAAGATGTTTCTAAATGCGATCATCAAAGAAGACTACTGTGTGTGGAGAAAGAGCTGATACAACCAAGAGAAGAAGCCGTAAGTATAAAAACCAAATTGTCTGTCTATAGTTGTATCTATCCATCCACCCTGTCCATCTATCCATCTATTCATTCTTCCATTTTTCTATTGATCCATCCATCCATCCTTCCATCTGTCCATTGATCCATCCATCCACCCTGTCCATTTATCCATCTATCTGTCCTTCCATCTATCCATTCTACCATTTTTCTATTGATTCATCCATCCATCTGTCCATCTGTGCATTGATCCATTCTTCCATCTGTGCATTGATCCATCCATCCACCTGTCCATCTGTGCATTGATCCATCTGTGCATTGATCCATCCATCCATCTGTCCATCTGTGCATTGATCCATTCATCCATCTGTCCATTTATCCATCCATCCATTGTAGGCTGCATCTGGAGTACTGGATAAACATATGGAACCATTTTCTATTAGATTCAAACAGTTTTGGGATGTTTCTGAGGCCAGAATGGTGAGTATAATGCATTGTACATACTTACAAGCGATATTGCCTCACGCATTAAATATATATATATATATATCACTAATTTTATCATCTCCATCGTTACAAAGAGGATTAGTGGTTGTTAATTTGTATACTATTTTGAATGAGTACTTATATGAAGTGACAACTGAATTTTTCATGGGGTCGGAAATATTCTTAACCTGTTACAATCAATGTAGATACTTTCAGAAATATGGGTGGGAGGAGAGGAATCTTACCCTCCTTTCTGTATTCATAACAAGTCATCCCGCCTCTCTCTCTCTCTGTCTCTCTCTTTCCAGATTCTGGACAAATGGATACCTAGACTAACTCATGAGAGTGATGGTTTAATTTTTAACCCTTTACTAGATGTAAGAAATATACATTATAATGTTAATTATATACTTACTACATTTTAATTGTACTTAGTCATATGTTGCTGGTCGTTGTGATAATCTTCTCAAATGGAAACCAGAGGAGCTGAACTCTGTTGATTTCAAATTAAACATCATTACAAGACAACAGGAAGGGTATGTAGTTATATACGTATGTACGTATGTATGTACGTACATACGTACATACGTACATACGTACATACATACGTACATACATACGTACATATGTACGTACATATGTGCGTATGTACATAGGTACATACATACATACATACATACATACATACATACATACATACACACACACACACACACACACACACACACACACACACACACACACACACACACACACACACACACACACACACACACACACACACACACACACACACACACACACACATACATACATACATACATACATACATACATACATATAGCATGTTAAAAGAGAAAATAGGACAATTATTTGTTGGTTCTGGAGGTCAATTTGCAGAATTAGATCTCAAATTAAACAAAGATGCTAGACAACACAATGGACGAATAGTTGAGTGTACAATGGACAAAGAAACAAACAAATGGTTGTTTCTTCGAGTGAGAGACGATAAGAGTTTTCCAAATGCATATGAAACTGCAAAAAGTAAGTGGAAATACGTGTGTGTGTGTGTGTGTGTGTGACTGCTAATAATCCTTTTTTATATAGGTGTATGTATGAGCATTATGCAACCAGTCACTAAGGATTGGTTACTCTTCATTTGTGAGAAACATCGTTTTGGTATTAACCATATGGACATATCAAATAACAGCTCATTTGATAAAGACAGCAAAATTTTAATGCCCCCTCCAAAATCCAGACCAATTCATGATAAATAAATTATGAAGCAATCATTACACAATTAAATCCCACCTGTCACAACTTCTATGTATATAGATATTAATTTTTTAAACAAAAATAGATCGTACATTATGTCATTACAATTGTACATTATATTTTGATGAATATCATTATAGGGACTGATGGTTCAATGTGCCATTAAACGACTACATATACAGTCTCGCTAGCCAGCCCCTCCCAGCAATCATGTAGCAAGTGGAAGGGCTGGCTAGCTAGGCTACATTGATGCTGCACTACCGGAAAAACAACTCGTATCACAAGAGTAGCCCTCTCTGCAATAACATAAATATACGTACATTATATTGTATTAAGTATGTAGTCATGTGATCAATAAATAAACTGATGGATAGATGAATTAATGAATTGATTTTTCAAATTCCAAATACCATCTTTTTTGAGGCTCCAGTTTTTACTACAAAATGACAATTGTACCACCATCAATTGCTAAAATTCTAGCAAGAAGTGACACTAAACTAAAATGACGTTAAACAGTTTATCTGGTGCACTATCTTATTTTTCAATTCATTTTGTATTTAAATATTAATTATATATCATAAAATTATTATACTCATTTACATCCGCAGAGAATAAGGTTGTACTTTGATGGTAGAAACTATGAACAGTTTTTTTGATCTACATACAAAACCTTCATTCCTTGGTCCATATAGAATCCTAAACCCCTAGCTCTTGCTGCATCTAGCATGCTGTCTATATACTTTACACTTGTATCATTTACTCGAGAATACCAATTAATCCCCACAAACCACACATGATTAAACTTCTCCACACACTGAAACTCAATCACCCATTCGTAAACACCTTCTGAATTCTCATGAACATCAACTACTGTGTTAGGAAACAGAACACCTGGTATGAACGTCCAAGTACCATTGAAATGGCCAGGTATGTCTGTAAGTTTAAAGTGGAAAGTATTAGGATAGACATGGCCAACACATTGAATATAAAATGTGTCATTAATCTGATTTAAATGACGATCTAGGACTTTGTGTGACCTCATACACTTAGGTGAAGGACAAACAGGATATTGAGTTATAATCGTGTAAAGCTAGCTCATAATAAGCACCTACAAATTTTGTCAAGTTGAAACTCTCCTTCACAGCATCAGACTGAATTTCCCATGGTTGAGGACATTTAGTGTAGTTGAACTCAGCTAACACCATGGAAAAAATCAATAGAGATGTACAGAATATAAGTGCTGCCATATTAGGCAATTGGGATGACCACCAGAATCTATAGACTTATTCATGAGTTTTTTTTAATCTAATCTGAAACAATAACTGATATCCATTGACATTGCTTAAAAATGGCAACACTTACATTCTGTACATCTCTATTGATTTTTTCTATGGTGTCAGTTTCCTGACACAGTAGTTGATGTTCATGAGAATTCAGAAGGTGTTTACGAATGGGTGATTGAGTTTCAGTGTGTGGAGAAGTTTAATCATGTGTGGTTTGTGGGGATTAATTGGTATTCTTGAGTAAATGATACAAGTGTAAAGTATATAGACAGCATGCTAGATGCAGCAAGAGCTAGGGGTTTAGGATTCTATATGGACCAAGGAAAGAAGGTTTTGTATGTAGATCAAAAACACTGTTCATAATTTCTACCATCAAACTACAACCTTGTTATTTGTGGATGTGAGCGGATATTATATTTATATATAATGGTATGTGATTATAATTTTGTATATATGATTAGTTCACACAATTAAACATCAGATGTTTTAATACATTAAGAGGTGTTATACAGGACTCTGCACTTGATAAGACAATCACATACCTTGTTTTATAGCTTGTAAAATTAAAGGGAGGTGAGGTGTATAGCTGTTTTCTCTAGTTATACAAAGGTAATGTGTAAATATTCTATTGAATATCAGATGAAATACATTACAACGCTATACTGACTGTTATTTATGATGTTGCAGCATAATACAGCAATCAAGTATCATTACAACTGCATATTCACATCTTGACTGCTTTCAAATTAACACAATTACAAGCATATAACTGAGTAAAAGCTGGTTCACATGATGCAAAGGCTTGTTGCATGTTGTCAATGCATTGTATTGTAAACATGATGCATTTCCCTCAATGCCATATATACGATGCAGTGTAACACGGGGACAGATCTGATTTCTATATATTTTTGCATTGCATTTGACCCAATCAATTTTCAGAATTTATCATAATGCAATGCAAGGCTAAGCTTGGCATCATTATGTAAACCCAGCCTGACACTTGCTAATGACACAAGTGGAGTGTGGGCTACAGACCTACTAGATGCACAAAACAACTTTGCTCAACATTTAAAAAAAATTAATAATTATAACAAAAAAATAGCTAATTCAATAATTTTAGTATATAAAAGGTTCACACGTCTGGTACATGAGTGTCTGATCTGAGAACGAGATCAAGAATGTCTGACCATGAATGTCTGAGTCTCAGACATTCACGGTCAAACATTCTTGGTCTCGTTCTCAGACTCTGAGAACGAGACCAAGAATGTCTGACCATGAGTGTCTGAGAATGAGACCGAGGTATGTACAAAATTAAAATTCTAATCATACATATAGTTGAAAAATTAAAGTGTAGTGAAGATTCTATAATGCTGTCATATATAGTACATTATTAGTTATAAAAATAATAATTTATGATAATTATATGTTACTCTAATGTTCATTTTTGAATCCCCATTCAATCATGTATGATTTTCGGCCATTGTATGTGTATTTGGCAATAAATTTTGGATCCCACAAACTAGAAAATGAGAAAATGTGTTTCTTTATTTCAGTGGCGTTCAAACCCCATCGAAACCAACGATACTTGGAGTCTAGATCGTGTCTTATTTCAAATATTGCAGAAAATCTTGATTCGGTTTCACTTCTGAAATTATACGCACTTATGTATTTTGGATAATAATTCTGGCGACCAAGACTCAAAGTTATCGATGTGAATTGATAGAAAGTAAATCCATAGTATGCTGTTGAGACTGGTTCCTCTCCCACAGGTATATTGTACTGCTTGCGTTTGTCCCTGTGATAAACTGCACTAATTGTCAAGCTATTTTTGACTGATAAGATATGCTGACATACTAAAGTCCATCCTTCTTCGTTTAACTTTGTACGACTAACAATATGAGGATAAACAGCTTTGTTTAAAGAGGTGTGGCTTTCCATTAACTCACCATAGCTTCCAAAAACCACACTATAAAGAATTGTTGATTCGTTAAATCTACTGGAAATCATTTTCACAATTAGTCCTGTTTCTTCTATCTCCGATATTATATTGTTGAGTTGTGTTGAGTTTAGTTCCACGAAACCTCTACTTGGAACCAAACTACTGTTTTGAAACACAATATCGTAAAACCATTGATTTGCTTTTTCATCTTTGTTTATATTAATCCATGTAGCATCAAAACCACGATTCTTCCATTCATCCACTGTTTTCACAACATCACTTGCATTGATATTGCAGAGAGTACGAGTTGATGCATTTTTGAGTGTAGAAAGATCAATTTCAGGTAGATAAAGACCAGAATCAGGCACTAGAGAGTTGAGATTATGTATGTATGTAACTTGAATGTACAGAATGTGATATGAGTTAAGTATAATTTAAAACATTGTAAATTGAACTAATGGTGTGGGTGAATGGACAATAATTATGTTGAGTGGATAGACAAAGGAAAGGACGTATTATAAATATGGTGGATTCGTGGGATGGATGGACAGATGGAAGAGTAATTGAATGAATGACTTAGCTACATGGTTTGGTAGACAGATGAATCATTTTAAGTTTGGGGGGATAAATAGAACAGTGCTTGATATTGAAACATTTGATGATTTATGAATAAATAGTTGCATGGATAGGTGGAATGATGGAATATAATTCTTTATTTCTAAAACGTTGAAACCTTTCAAGGATGTTCCTGCATAGTATTTCGTAAAGGTAGCATGGAAACCACGTCCTCCAATATTTGAATCTGTAAATAATTGAACAATGAGGAACTGTCCTGAGGAACGAACTGCTAGTTGAGAGGAATCATTGGTCAGGTCACCTATGATGAATAAATTATTATAAAACAACATTAGTTATTTTTAGTATTGTATCTATACTGGTATAGGTAAATGTACAGGTGCCTATACCAAGGTATATGTAAATATAGGCATAGGCAAGTAGTATAGGGCAGATACAGCTACTTTAATTTACAGACCAAGGTTTTACTGTAGGATATAACATTCAGAATCATATCTGTTCTATCTTTTCTAGTAGTTTGTGAGTTTCATTTTCCAACAGAAATGGTTAGAGCTGTGCTTAATAGTAGTGATGCATGCACATGAACATATATTAGTAAAAGGAGTGAACACAAGTATAGGTAAATGTATCAATTTTAGCTCCCAATAATATCTGATGTCTGAGTATATAGGCTAAACCTAGTAGGTGCAAACATAGTTGCATTGTAGAAGTGCCACAGGAGCTTTCTCAATCTCTCCAATGAGTTTAGCCGTACTGATTATATGAAAATAAGAAATAACAGCTCTCTGCATATGTGATGAGGGTTAATAATTATAGATCAGTTATACATACCTGTTTGGAGATATTTATACTATTTGGATCTCAAGAGCAAAACTAAATGGTTATAAACAATATTCATAGCTACTACAGTTTATGTCAATAAAATGTCACCATACAGTAACAGTAATTATCTTAGTTCTACTGTCAGTATAGTATAGTAATTACTGTCTCACTACTGTGGTGTTGAATTGACAAGTACACCAATTACTGTTAAAACTACTATTGAACTACTGTAGTGTGATAATGAAACTACTGAGTAATTACTGTACTGTATGGTGACGTTTTATTGACATATACTGTATATGTCAATAAAATATCACCATACAGTAACAGTAATTATCTTAGTTCTACTGTCAGTATAGTATAGTAATTACTGTCTCACTACTGTGGTGTTGAATTGACAAGTACACCAATTACTGTTAAAACTACTGTTGAACTACTGTAGTGTGATAATAAAACTACTGAGTAATTACTGTACTGTATGGTGACTTTTTATTGACATATACTGTATATTAAAATAATTGGTCAGTTTATAGAATGAAATCATTATGAAGTGAATCCACAATGACACTGCACGAAGATCCCTCATTAGAGCATCTAACATCAAAGGGAATTAATTACTCATACTATGGTTTATAGATATTTTATTTAGATTTTAGACTCCTCTTTCACAAAAACATTTTTGATAATCGTTAAATAAAAGTGTCTTTTTGCTCATATAACAGACAAAATAACATAGTTATGTTGCTATGGTTATGAATACTAAAGCAAGTGTTTAAAGTACTTTGTGAATGTGATAATAGTACACACCTGAATGTATCGTCTAGAGTATTCAATTTTTAAGGAGAAAATGATTACATATACATAGTGCTGTTTTTCTTAATATATCTTGTTAATAAGGTCAGTGACACTCACCATGACATCAGAGATATATTCATAATTTAGTTTGGAATGACCAATAATTTGCACTATTTCATGTAATTATACTTCTCGTTCTTTTTGAGTCAAATTTCAATCCATTAGTTCATTATTCACATATTAACGTTATGACATTAAACTATACACTATATTACAGATATGGTCATCACATCCTAATTTGAGATCATCGGCCAATATCTGACCAAGTTCCTAAAACAGTATTAACTAAAAAATATGAAAGTTTTGTAGTATATTACAATCATCATAACAGTTTAAATTGTTAGTAACCTTAACAGCCATGGTAATGCATTTAATTTGATTAGTTCTGGCCACCTGTTACTATTTTACAAATCACGGAAATAAGACACCATTGAAGATTACATAATTATAAGTATATTGATGTGGTTTCAAAAACAGTTACATACAGATAGTGAAACAGAGATAACGGAGGATATTTAGTAAACCTACAGCTGCTAGAGGAGAAGAGCTTTGAGTAGAGGATTGAAAAACCTGATATTTGAACTAGTCTAAAGCTCCAATGGCTAGCTTAGAGTACATGACAGGAAGTCGGTGGATACATAGTGAGTTAGCCATTTTGACTAATAAATTAAATGTCAGGTATATTTATACATTGTTATTTACTGCTCTCAACTTCTATTTTCATTGTGACTTCTGGTAATGGCATTGAAATGAGGTATGAGCGTACACACACACACACACACAACAGAATTACCTGTATATGTATTGATGATATTGTCATGAAAGCACTCCTTTCCATCACAAGCTATCAGATAGTCATAACCCTTTTCTAATTGTATGTCATTGATTACCAGTTCAATGTTTTGACCAGCATCTGCCTCTATTTTCCATTCACAGAACTGATAAGGAGGATATTCTTTAGGATAATTAGGAGACGATATATTGAATTCAGTTCGAACTGGATACATACCTCCACAGCTACCTGAATAATACAATTAATATACACTTAGATGTATATTACAGATGGGTGCATGATAAGCCCCAGTTTTCTAGATTCATATTAATGGGGTAGTGGAGTACAAAGATTACTGAATGCTTCATAAACAAATTTTAGGGGGAAATCACCCCTCCAAGGGCACTGAAAAACAACACTAAATCCACCTGGATTCTATTACTAGCTCACTTATTCCTTTTCTTGAGCTA
Organism: Petrosia ficiformis; assembly: GCA_947044365.1. Classification (NCBI taxonomy): domain Eukaryota; kingdom Metazoa; phylum Porifera; class Demospongiae; order Haplosclerida; family Petrosiidae; genus Petrosia; species Petrosia ficiformis. Next base: position 1,689,163 of record OX345641.1, on the reverse strand, counting down.
TATCATTTCCAAAGAAATCTCTTTGTACATGTAAAATAATACTGCTATGAGCCCTATAATTTGCATCTATAATTATTGTGCAATAATATTGAGAAAATTATTATAATATTCCAGAAATATTCATTGCAACAATATAATAATCACAGCAAAAACAAATCGCTGTACAATGTTGTATAATAAAATTATAATTACCCAAGTCTAAATATAATACTAACATGATTATCAAACAAATGCACACACAGTGCGTTCCTTGTATATACCTGTTGTTTGTATCAAATTATTTGGTGTGTATGGACGTGCTTCATCCGTCAAGGGGTCAAAGTTCAATTGACCTTTAAGAGAATTATTTTTGAGTAAAGTCTTCACATCATCTGGTGAAAGGAATGGCTGCTTTTGGAGATATAAGGCCACAAGTCCACTAACTAGAGGTGCAGACATTGACGTCCCACTGAGTATTTTTGTACAATTGTTACAAGTATGATTAGCAGCCAAAATGTTCTCACCAGGTGCAAAAATATCTACACATTTTCCAAAATTTGTGCCACTGCCTGACCAGTATAACTGATCAGATATGTTTGTACCACCAACTGTTATGGCATACTCAGAACTAGCAGGAGAGCGTTCGCATGCATCAACCTTACCATTACCAGCTGCAGCAATAACTATAGCTCCCATTTTATGAAGGGTTTCGACAGCTTTATTTGCAGCAGGTTGAAAAGGTCCACTAAGAGACAGTGATACAATCACAGGTCTCTTCTTCTCTTTCATCGTCTTAGCAACATAATCCAACCCATCTAAAACTATACTCCATGGAGCAAAATTAGTACAGTCTAATACCCTCACACTGTAAAGATTTGCTTTTTTAGCTGTCCCAAACCTTTTACCTCCAGCTAAGCTGGCAACATGTGTTCCGTGGCCTTGACAATCTCGACCTTTCTGTGGAGGATCGTCATAGTAATATTCATCAACTGGATCATATCCGACATATTTTGCTCGATGCTCAAACTCTTCATGATCATAGTTAATTCCAGTATCTAAAATATATACATCAACACCTTCTCCATTACTTTGCGGCTGGTATTGGTAATCCCTTGTTGTGTCTGGTTGATCCAATCGATCCAGATACCACTGCAGGTTTGGGTCTTGAGCTCCTCTTGCAAATTGCTCTTCTTCAAGATAGTCTACTTCAGGAAAGGAAATAATCTGAGTGCAGACATAACATAAGCAATGAATATTCATTGATTGAAGATACACATTCAGTGCCTCAAACTATATACACGGATTTTTCCGCATTACGAAATTATTACAATGAATACGGATTACAGTAAATTACATTAAAAGTATGGAAAGTGCATGTGCTCTGAATAAATGTCTTTTAGTAGTAGCTCAGCATCTAGTAAAGCCACTAGTAGTGAGTCTACAGCTAATACTGAAGATTATAAATATTACACTGAAATAAGTAATGTCTAGTTGGAGGCACTGTCATGAGTCATATTTCCACTAACCTGCTCCAACGAGTATGGGTTCAGTTCAACAGTAAACGCTTTCTCGACAGTTCTAACAACACCATAAGCTCGTTTGTTGTTAGACAATAGAACCGCACGGCGCAAGACGTCGTCAAACGTTTCGTCGTCAATGTCTTGATGTAGGACTACGATATACCTTCCAGTTTTCTCTACATCTCGAGCCGCACGAAACAATGGTCTGCGGCCTGACGATACATCGATTGATAAGAACAGATGGATAATGAGAAGTTTCACAACAAAAAGACTCATTTCTTTCTTCTGATCTCGGTTAAGGTTGTCGTTTAATAACACGTGGGTAGAAAAAGACCGCGCCTAAATGACGTCAGACAGTGCAGTATTACACTGAATGGAGTTTATAGAAAGAATAAAACGACCCATTGTGGAAAATGTTCGTCTCACTCAAGCTAATGGAGTAATTAACGAAGGAATGTTGTGTATAACAGCATTCCATTGTATATTCTCAACAAGAATGAAAACTGAGGATGAAATTACAGTTAGTCACATGGTTGCCATGTGTCTCATTATTCTAATGTAATATTATGTTTTCAGTTCCTTCATACAAGTACTCTCAGTTTAGAGCGTCGACCGCCTACAACAGGAACTAACATTGAAGTACTATTGAAAGACTTTCGACATTTTTTTTTAGATTTTAAGACGCAAGAAGAATGTAGCGATGTTATTGAGGCTTTGGAAATGCTGTCTCGTCCAGGTGGGTGGGGTTAACAAGTCTCATATCTATCTATGTATTCTTCTCTTCAGGTCAATTAGATAAGCTTCATGCATTCTTTGCTCGGCCCCGCCATTCTTCTTGCCCCAGCGCTCCACCTGTCAAACTGGATGGACTAGAAACTATTTTCAAACGTTTTCAATGTCCACAAGAACGCTGGAGAATATCGTCTTGCAATAAAGGATACTCTGTAAATATATATATATATATATATGTGTATGTATGTAATGTATACAAATGTATGTACATGTACAGTATATGTCAATAAAATGTCACCATACAGTAACAGCAATTATCTTAGTTCTACTGTCAGTATAAAACAGTAATTACTGTCACACTACTGTGGTGTTGAATTGACAACTACACCAATTACTGTCAAAACTACTGTTGAACTACTGTAGTGTGATAATGAAACTATTGAGTAATTACTGTACTGTATGGTCAGGGGCATGGAAACAGCCAGTGATGAGGGACATTGTCCGATAAATCTAGTGAATGTCTGGTAAATTAAAACTAAACTGTATACAAAGTATATGGGGAGCAGGACAAGAGGGGTGAAAACAAGCCAGAATGTCTGGCAATTGGCTCACTATTTCCACACCCCTGTGTATGGTGACAATGTACTATATAATACAATTATACATTTATGTACAGTTTATGTGTTATGTGTGACGTTGTATGTGTTTTTACCTACATGTATGTATGTATGTGTGAATATATGAACATACATGTACAAATGTATGTATGTATATACACTATGTTAATAGCACTTCTTTTGGAAATGTTTTTAAGGGTAAAGACTTTGGGGGAGGGGGCATGCAGGTACTAACTTCAAAGCCCCCCCTCTTGGGGTCAGGTAATAATTCAATATTGTGAACATGTATTATATAATAAATTAATTATGCTATTGTCCCTGTTCTTTTATACATGTAGTTATGCTCTTCATATCCTGATGAAGTTATTGTCCCTAAAAAGATCAAAGATGAAGAAATAGCTATTGTTGCTGCCTTCAGACAACATGGACGATTTCCAGTAATGTGTTTCCACCATGCAAAGAATCTGGTAATAATAATATAATACCTCAGTAATCTATTAGTAATCTTTCATGATATTTATAGTAATGTAGCAGTAATCAGTAATCTATTAGTAATCTTTCATGATATTTATAGTAATCTATTAGTAATGTAGTAGTAATCAGTAATCTTTAGTAATCTCATGATAATCTGTATTAGTAATCTATCATGTATAATGTTTGTATTTAATAACCTGTCTTATTCAATTCTACATCCGTATCATTCTTCTTGGCGTCCATTTTTCTCCCTTCTCTATCAGGCTGTTCTTATGAGGTGTGGTCAACCATTATGTGGCTCCTCACAGAAACGATGTAGAGAAGATATATCTTTACTCAACTCTTGTCTTCAAAGTATCGGTAAAGGAAGAATATTGGATGTGAGGACACAACAAAAAGCTCAGCATCAAATCAGCAAAGGTATCAACGATACAAATTGATTTCTATTCCTATTATAATCAATGTATTTCTGACACATTCTTGATCTATAATTAATTTTATTATTATTATTACATCCTAACCTGTTGATACAAATTGATTTATTTTCTATCGAAGCAATGTTATTTCTGACACTATTGATACTAATTGATTTAGGAGGAGGAGTCGAGTTTCCCAGTAACTATTCACAATGGAGAGTAGAGTATGCATCTTTAGAATCTTTATCCAAACTTCAAACATCATATAATAAACTTATTGAAGGTGTGTTTCGATTTGTATGTGACCTCTCTCTCCATCCATTTATTCAACAGTCTCTTCATCTATCCTTACATGCATCCATCAATCCATTTGTCCGACTGTCCGTTGTATTAATCCATCTATCTGTCCATCCATTCACCCTTCATCCATCTATCTGTCCATCCATTTGTTCATCCGATTATCTGTCTATTGATCAATCTATTCATCTATCAAACCATCTACATGTATTTGTCCATTGATCCATTTCTTCATCCAATTATCCGAGCATTGATCAATCCATTGATCCATTTCTTCATCCAATTATCTGAGCATTGATCAATCCATTGATCTGTCCATCAATCCATTGATTTGTCCATCAATCCATCCATCTGTTCATCAATCCATCCACCCCTCCTCCTATGTAGCCTGTACAGATTCTAGTTTATTGTCCAGCTCATCATGGTTTGGTAGATTAGAGTCCTGTGGATGGCTAAGTCATGTTGAACGTCTACTGAAAGCAATAAAACATGTAGTCCATTCAATCCATCATGATGGTATGTCTAATTGTATGTGTTTGTGTGTAAATAAGTACCGGTATGTAAATACATGTAGGTACATTGTACATATATATATTCTAGAACATGTACATTACTATAACTAGAAGGGTACTACTTGATTATCATTACTATAACTAGTAGTGTACATGTAGTAGTTGATTATTACTATCATTATGGTACATGTATGTCTAGATGTGCTAATTGTATGTGTTTGTGTGTAAATCAGGCTTGGGGTCAAATACATTAGTATTTGTATTTGATTGCATTTAAATACTTCTTTCAAGTATTTGTATTTGTATTTAAATACCAAGTATTTGCATTCACCAAATACTATACTTTCGCCCTGACGGTGTTGTTGAAAGGACAAAACATTTGAAGAACTTATCTTTATAAGGTGTAATCAATAAGTTATTATTTTAGTTCATCATGTTATATAAAGATCACTTTTAAACTCATTCATGGCTGATGACAGTACATGAATCAGTTTTTGAGACTAGACAAAGAAGTATTTAAAAAGTATTTGAAAAGTATTTAAATACATTTCAAAGTATTTGGATTTGTATTTCAATACGTTTGTACATGAAGTATCTGTATTTGCATTTGTAAGTGATGTTTGCTAAGTATTTGGATTTGTATTTATAATACTATTGAATGTATTTGACTCCAAGCCTGACTGTAAATATGTACTGGTATGTAGGGATATATATCAAAACCGAAAAAACACAGGAACAAGATGGCTTTGGCAACAAAATGAAATACCACTTCCACATAACAACCCTACATAAGTATATATAGCTAGAGTAAAGGCAAAACACAAAGAAGCGATACTTATGTACGGTTGTTATGTGGAAGTGGTATTTCCTTTTGTTGCCAAAGCCATCTTGTTCCTGTGCTTTTTCGGTTTTGATATATATCCCTACATACTGTTTCATTTTTTAAAATGTTTTTTATTATTCTTGTAACTAGTAGTGTAGTAGTTGATGTATTATTATTATTATTATTATTATTATTATTATTATTATTATTAATATTAATATTATTATAGCTAGTAGTGTAGTTGTACATGGCACAACTGGTAAAGATGCTACACTTCAAGTCACTTCATTATCAGTACTATTGATGGACTCTCATAGTAGAACTATTCGAGGGTTAGATCAGTCTGTCTGTCTGTTTGTGTTTATTGTCATAGCAACAAGTCTTGCTTGCATTCATCATATTTAATATGCATGGTTAATGTCTGTGTATTTCTCCTTCCTTACAAGACTTTAGATTATAATACATGTACATGTACATGTAGTAGTCTATTTTTCTGCTTGAATGTCCAAGACATTGAAGTTGACATCTCTTAACTGAGGACCTTCTATCTTGATTGTCTTGTAATACCTTACCTAGTGGACAGTCTGGATACACCAGTAACTCCCTAGCTCCTCCTCTCTTCCCTCCCACCCTTACAGTCTAATCTCATCCTATTGAAGATATGATTATAATCTCTTTCATATTTTTCCTGTTCTTTTTATAGCTATGTGGCATCCCTGTGATTGCTTTATTAGTAGCAATACAATCATAATTAACTGCGTCATCTGGCCCAAAGAGAAAACTGTGCTGTGCTAATTAAGAAGCTCTTTTGGCCAATGGTGCATTATATGAGCTTATCAAAAACACTGACACAATTATAGGAATGGTGTTTATAAAACTCCATACATCATACATGTATATATTTGTTTATATAGATTTTTAGAATTGATACAGAGAGAATGGTTGGATGGTGGACATCCCTTTAGTTTAAGACATGATCATGTTTCCACGTCACCTGACAAAGAGAAGGCTCCTTTATTTTTATTGTTTTTGGATGCTCTTTGGCAGGTACTAAAACAATTGTAGACTAATGGTCCAGTGGATCGAATGAATGGATGTATGGATGGATGGATGGATGGATGGATGGATGGATGAATGGATTTGAGTGGGTGGGTGGTTGAATGAATGGATGTATGGATGGATGGATGGATGGCTGGATGGATGGATGGATGGATGTATGGATGGATTGGTGGATGGATGGGTGGATGGATGGATGAATGGATTTGAGTGGGTGGGTGGTTGAATGAATGGATGTATGGATGGATGGATGGATGGATGGATGGATGAATGGATGATGGATTTGAGTGGGTGGGTGGTTGAATGAATGGATGTATGGATGGATGGATGGATGGATGGATGGATGGATGGATGGATGGATGGGTGGATGTATGGATGGATGGATGGATGTATGGATGGATGGATGGATGGATGGATGGATGGATAGATGGATGGATGGATGGATGGATGGATGGGTGGATGGATGGATGGCTAGATGGACAGATTGATAAACACATGAATAGATGGAATAGATGATATACATGTTTGTATGAATAAATAGACAGTGGGTAAAAATATATTCCTTCTATTAACAGATAATGCAGCAATATCCATTGTCATTAGAATTCAATGAAATTCTGTTACATCATCTTTTTGTACACTCTTATTCTTCTAGTTACGGTAAGATGATGTGACTGATCATGCTGCTGCCATGTGATAGGCAGCTGAATGTGTGAATTGTCACATGATGGTCAGTTGATTACTTTTCTAACTGTGATTGAACAGATCATGTGACTGATCATGCTGTTGTCATGTGATATTGTAAGACTATGTGCCTAATCATGCTAATGTCAAGTGGTAGACAGTTGAATGTTGTAAATTGTCACATGATAGTCACATGATTACTTTTATAACTGTATAGGAACATTTTTATATGATACACCATCAGAAAGACAAAGAGTGAAACTAAATGAAAAAACAGAGTCGTTATGGTTAGTTCTGTGTGACCTAATTAATAGAGACACTTTAACATTTGATGAGATACTTACCTTTAATTGTTCATCATTCCGCAATTGAAGGGTAAGTGTTTGATCAAACAGAAAATCTATATAAAGTACATTGAGAAAAGTATGTATACATAATTACATGTATATATATATACATGTACATGCAACTTGTTGGTACACACATGTACATGTGTACACACAAATACATGCTGCATTTCATCTACATGTACATTTACATAACTACCATGTACATACATGTACATAGCATACATACATACATATATAATTATATAAACATGTATAATATACTATAGCTAACAGCCACATCAAAGTTACTGACAGGTGTTATACACACCCAACCACAGGGCTGATATAAGACCTACATGTGTATAATGATATTCATAATGGATTGCATCAGTGAGCATGCGCAGTCAAGTTGTAAATTGAAAAGAGTTGGAGACAAATGGAAAAAGGAGCGTAACATTGATGTACATGTTAGGAAAGAATATATTATATATAGCGGTGTGTCAGCAATATCAGCCCTTCACCCCTCAATAGAAGCCCTCGGCTTTGCCTCGGGCTGCTATCTCGGGGTTCAGGTCTGATATTGCTGATACACACCTAGAATCCATGTTATATATATTACATATATACATGTACATGTATATATATACATACACACATACATACATACATGTGAATACATATATACATACATACATGTACATACTATGGTCTTCATGTACATGTATCTCATCTATAGGGATTATCTCCTCTCCCCGGCTGTTCTTCCCTCTCTTCTGAATCCACTTTACGAACGTAACCATTCTGTCCTACTAATATCTACTCACCCTTGTAGCATAGTAAGCCACACCCACTACTAATCATATGATTTAATATCACATGACTCACTAGTCACATGTATAGTCATCAGATCTTTTTTCATAGGGATTCTGGCAGAGATTGTATCTTCGTAAAGATCTCAATCAAGCTATAGAGGTACCTGGATTAGAAGCCTTGGCTAATTTAAAAAAGAAGAATAACGATTTAAAACGTCAACTGGTTGAGATTAGAAGGTACAAAAATAATGCATACATTCATTCTTGTATCATGGGAAGCCATAAGATCAAAGGGACCTAACATGGTGATATAGTATGAAAGGGTGTATCATTCCCATCATGGGTTTAAATGTACACTTTAACTACCATGTAATATACAAACACAAGAAATTTGAAATTTTAGAAAAAATGTTCAATAGTGCAAAGCAAATGACCTAATTAGGATTAAGTGATTTAAGCAGTGATTATAATGAATTTCAATAGAGAATGATCGTTATAGAGTTATTTTGAAGATCCTTGATTGACGTCTAATGGAACAAACCATGAAACATTGGAATATCACTTCATTTTGTTTTAGCAATTTCTTCATCTGGAAGAGTGAAATCGTGGCTTTTTGAGACAGTCATTACTTCAGAAAAACTGGCATTTTGAACAAGATTAGTCAAGACCCTAGAAGTTGCTTCTCTCTGTCCAACTGACACCCTTTCTTATTTCTCGGAGATCTATGTCTGGTGTGTGCACAGTCGGCATTTGTAGAACGCATGTACCTAAGTAATCCTGAAAGGATTTGGTGGATCTCCATTGCTTCCACAGGCTTCGGCTATGAATTAGGGCAACCAGTTATTTAAAACTTCTGGAGACTGCACTTCCAGAATGCTTTCAGGGCAACTTGTCGTTTTCATCAGATACTCTATAAATCCAATCAGTCAAGTACGTCTGTCCATTGAGTGTTTTTTTTTTTTTGTTTTCAATATTTTTAGGCACATACCCCTTCAATATTGTTTTCATCTCTTTGGATTTATATTGAAAGCAGTAATGTCATCTGTCTTTGATGATGTCAAACATTTACCAGGTTATACAAGATGACGCAATAACTGTTACTAGGTTACAAGCATTTTATCTTCTGGCTTCCATAGATACAAGCCATATAGAACATAACCCTGACCTTGTGGTATATCAGATAAACACTCAAATCATATTCATAATCCCTTGGCTACGCCCTCAGGAATATGTTCTATATATTACATACAGTCTATTACCTGTGTACATAACTACATATACCAGTATAGACACAACACTAGATACAGTAGGTACCTATATTTATATCTGTGTACATATACCAGTATATGCGTAGATACAGTAGGTACCTATATCTATTATCTGTGTACATATACCTGTATAGACACAACACTAGATACAGTAGGTACCTATATTTATATCTGTGTACATATACCAGTATATGCGTAGATACAGTAGGTACCTATATCTATTACCTGTGTACATATACCTGTATAGACACAACACTAGATACAGTAGGTACCTATATCTATACCTGTGTACATATACCAGTATATGCGTAGATACAGTAGGTACCTATATCTATTGCCTGTGTACATATACCTGTATAGACACAACATATCAGATCAGTATAAGTTATTGATGGATAAATACGAAGTCATTGTTGAGATTATTGTTAAATCAACTTAATCTTGTAATGGTGCATCGCTAGTTAAAAGAAGCATCGCTTATATATTATATTTTATTTTCTTTTCAGTGAACTGGATTCTCTTCAAACCGAGGGTAGACAATACTCTACAGTATGGCATTAGATGGCCATGATATAACACTGCATGGACCAATGAAAATTTATATACCCCTTTGTGTTTTTTTTATATATTACTACATGTATATTAAAATTTGTAGTGAGACATCTACGTACATGTACATTCGTTGCCAGTGGACCATTTAAAAAATTGTGTATTTGTCTTAAAAGTGTCTTTACAGTGCTGCAAATCAAGCTTGTTATGACTTTCAAATCCAATCATTACCTACTAAAGTATTTAAAGTTATTTGAATTATAATTATATTAGAAATATTGAGGCCATTAATCATTACGATTGGAATTACATATCCCATAATTTAGTTAAATTACCAATTTCAATTTGTATATCGTATAGCGAGATATTTTCGTGGTGTCTAATTTTCATTGTTGATTTTCGTGTGTCAAAATATTGTTTTTTGATCGATATTGCTCAAACTCCACCCATAACATTAAAGTTTCGTGAGTTAAATATCCCACTATACAGTATACACTACTTTAAAGTTATTTTAAGTCTATACATAATTGTAGAGAGTATTTAGTTTTAAGGAAATGAGTTGTTAAAAATTCTTTGGAATGAAACGTGATCAATCTGGGTGCAAAATATTTCCTCTGTGACTGAAAATGTGCTCTATTGGAGCAGACTGCTGCTAGAACTCCTAAAACCTTTCTGACCACTTGAGTCAAAATGGGGCACTTTAAGGCATTAAAGTCAGAGAATTTTCGTTTTTTTAGAAAGTTTTAGTCATCCATGTGTACCTTTGAAGCTCTTCTTTTGTACCATGCTTTCATGGTCCACCTATGTCATCTTCTAAGAAACTGAATAGTCTGCACAGAGGCTCAGAATCATGAAGATGATAGTAATTATATACAAGCCCTCTACTGAATAGTTACATAATATTATATATATAGCATTACTGAGAAATTAATCTGTGTATTTACAAAGTTCACTATCATGAATATAATCATCTATGGAGGTTCTGAGAAATCAAGTGTTATCACTTACTGGATGAATGAATCTAACTGTCCTCTATAATTGCAAGTGTGGTGTTGTCATGACAAAAACCATCCAATCACTTTTCCTTTCACAATATTATGCATCTTTTGTTCATCAATTTTTGATTCAACATTTTTTATCTTGTCAAATGTTTATATTTTCATGTACGAACGTCACTCATGAGCCATCAGTGGACACATGTCTCTGCAAACATGGCTGCATGTACAATGTAGGGTTGTTATGTGTAAGTGGTTAGTTTAATTTTGTTGCTAAGGTACCATCCCAATCTTGTTCCTGTGCTTTCTCGGTTTTGATATCCCTACATACTAGTCCATTTTTTTAAAATGTTTTTATTATTCTTTATAATTAGTTACAGCAGACAAAAGTACTAATAAACAACAACAATTTGTACAATATTCTATATTATATTTTAATCAGCAATGCATGGTATAATGCAGAAAGTCGTATATCTATGCCTGTTGTTCATATTCGGCAAGTTTTCTACGTTCATATTCGGCAAGTTTTCTACGAGCTTCTTCCAGAGTCATCCATTCAGAGTTTAACTTCTCAATAAGTTGTCTCTTTTCTTCAATGTAGGTACGTAGAAGTTTAACTTCTTCGTCACATTCTTGGGCACCAGAAACGATATCCTGTAATTTTTTTTTGATATTTTGTTCTTCTTTTTCACCTAAGTCAATCCTGTTCATAAGATCAACTATTCTACTAGCATATTTGTATTTCTTTGCTGTCGTAATTGTAACACTCACATACACTCCACGCATGAACGATCCAACCACTTTACCTGACACCAGAGTAGCACCATCCTCATCTTGAGTTTCCTTCCATTGTTCCCATGTACACTTCCCGTTATCCCAACGTGAAATACTGACATCTCTATATGGCACACACATCTTGAATTCCAGTTCGACTCTTCTTAAGAACTTCCATGGCTCACTAAAACTCCATGTCTTTACCACAGCAGGATCATTGGAATTTAACTCGTCCTTCTCTTCTTTCAGATTTTGTAATTTATATCTTAAATCTGTGATCTCTTTTTCTGTTTCCTCAATGGCTTGAAGTTTCGTTGCATGTTGCTCTTGAGTCTGTTTCAATCGCTCGTTATAGCCTGTAATTTCTCCCTCGTATTTTTTAATAGTCTCTTGATCATTCTGTTGTATATAATGTGTTTTGGCTATCTTTGACGAATCCAACTCCACTGGCATCAACGAATTAATATACTGCAGTATTGTAACTCGTTCTTTGAGATTGAGCTGGCGTTCTTCTTTATCGTAAGGCAAAGAATCAACCAAGAATAGCATAGGTTCGTAAGCCAGGCACCCATTTTCAAAAATCACCTTGAGAGTGTTCTTTTTCACTTCATCCGTGTTAATACATTTCCTTTCCCTTATTTTTACTGATCGATCATCAGTAGAATAAGCAGTCATGACAACGATGACATTCTTCTCGAACAAGGACGGCAGTAGTTTGCTGTAATACTGAACGGTAGATACGTATTGCGCATCAATTTTGGACTCAAATTTTACAACCAAAATACATGCGTGGATGAGCTCTACTTTTTGGAGGGCTTCGATTAAACCGATCATGTGGCGAAGGTCAACTTTGACATCTTTGTCGTTCAAACCTGGAGTATCAATGACTCTAAATGAAAAATCACCTGCATCACAATCTGGTAATTTTATACTTGATAATGCTTCTTGGACATCATCTGTTTCAGGCATATTAGTTGTAGCTGTTGCGAAAGTTGGCTGTTGCCATATGTGATCGTCAGCTGGATTGATCAAAAAATTACCGAGGCAGCTCTTTCCATTACCAGTAGACCCTATTAACAGAATAGCCATGTCAAGTGTCACTAGACAGTCTGGGTCAGTATAATATATAATATAGAAAGCTCTGGTGATCCTCTGTGTTTATTTCATGAATATATATCTATAGAAATTCTGGGATATGTGCAGTAAGTGTATTTAATTTTATAATAATGAATATAATATAGAAAGATGTGGTGCTCCTCTAAAATATTATCATGAATATCTATAGGATATGTGATCTCAGTGATCTATTCTAAATATTCTCAATACATGAATAATAATCAGTTCAAAATAATTTGTGCATTATAATATTATTATACTGTATCAGACAAAGTTTATATTATAAGCCTTTTCTGTGCTTCTTCAAGAGTCATCCAATCAGAGCTGTTCTCTTCAATATGTCTCCTCTTTTCACTAATGTAGTGACGTAGAAGCTTAATCTCCTTCTCGCACTCTTTATTATCAACACTAATATGATCAATATCATTCTCTACTTCTGTTTTGCGATCTTGAAGTATTTCAATCCTCTTTTTAAGGTCATGTATGCTGTCTGCATATTTGTCCTCCATTTTAATTTCAAGTGTGATACTGGCATACAATCCACGCATAAATTTTTCAGTCACTTTACCTTTTACAACATAATAACCATCTTCCATAGTCTCTTCAAGTTCATTCCATTCACATTTCCCATTCGTCCATTTAGAAACATTGGCAATTTTATGAGGCGATATAATAAAAAATCTTTCTTCTAATGTTCTTAACATCTTCCATGGTTTGCTAAGACTCCACGTATTTGCCGCCACAAGATCGGGTGTTTCCTTCAATGCAAGATCTTCACTACAAGCATTCAATTCAGATGAGATATTGGTAACCAACTTCTCTTTTTTCTGGATTCGTTTAAGAACATCAGAATGTTTCTCTTGGGTCTGTTGTAGTCTCTCGTTATAGCCTGAAATTTCTCCCTCCAATTTCCCTACAACCTCACGATCTAACCTCTTCATTGCATCCGTTTTTGCAAACCTTAATGTTTTTGCACTAACTTGAGTCAGTGACTGAATATATTGCAATATTGAATTACGCTCTTCAAGATTTAGCCGATACTCATCTTCAGTTACAGGCAAGCTATCAATTGTGAACAACATTGGTTCGTATGTTAAGCACCCACTGTCGACAATTGCTTTGAGAGCATTTTTCTTCACTACCTCCACATCAATACCTCTCCTTTCCCTCAGTATTACTGATCGTTCATCAGTAGCAAATTCAGTCATGACAACAATGACATTCTTCTCAAACAGGGATGGCAGTAGTTTGCTGTAATACCAAACAGTGGATACGTACTGTGCGTCAATTTTTGATTCAAATTTGACAACTAAAATGCATGCACTGACGAGATCTACTTTATTCAAATTTTCGATCAAGCTGATCATATGACGAAGATCAGCATCGCTATTTTCGTTCAAGCCTGGGGTATCTATAACTTTGAACATAAAATCACCAGGTTGCTCGGCAGTCTGTGGAAATTTTACAATTGCAGTTCCTTCCTGAACATGTTGTGTCTCGGGCAGATTACTGTGAGCTACTTTGAAAGTAGGGTGTTTCCACAAATGAGAATCTTGTGGGTCAATGATGAAGTTTCCCAAACAACTCTTTCCATTGCCAGTGGAGCCTATCAACAGGATCGCCATTATAAGACAGTCCCACCCACATTAGCGGATATAATCGCGCGTGGGTGGTTACTAAAAAATATTCTAACTCATTTTCTCTGAGTGATGTTGCCTTTGAAGAAAACATTTTTACTCGGTAATGGTTTGTAGCTTTGGTAATGGTTTGTAGCTTTGGTAAACCAAAATACTTTTAGTTTTTGTTCAGTCTATTTATTTTAATTCTAGTTCAAGTTCTCACGTTTGATAAACTTTAACGTGTATATAATATTAATTTGATTTACAAGAAATTTTTGTTTTGTTTGTAAGTACTTCTACTTCTAAATTGGTGTCAGTTAAATGAATCATCTTCATTTTCTCATATAAATTTATGGGCAACTAAAACAGTAATTTCAGTTTTAGTTCATGTACTTTAAGAAAATATTTTAGTATCAATTCTAATTGCTTCACCTATCACCAAACTAAAAGTAAGAGTTATAGACTTAAAACAACATTAGTAAGTTAGTGTTGTTTTAGTTAACTAAACTATAGCTAGATTACAAAACTACTACAATAACTGCAACTGACCTTATCCAATAAAGGGCACTTTTAGATAGTTAACTAAAACTAAAACCCTTTTAGTAGGCATGTAGTTAATCAACTGTAACTAAAATTTTGAGAAAACCATTATTGAACTGGTACATGTCATACTAAAACAATACTAATACAAATACTGCACACCAAAAAATTGTTTCTAATAATACATCAATAGCTAAATATAACAGCATCACCTTTTCTTAGTAATTATTACAATGTTTATAAATTTCGAGATGTCTTTGATATGCTTCTTCCAGAGTCATCCAGTTAGAGTTGATGTCTTCGATAAGCTTCCTCTTTTGAGCAATATAGCTACGTAAAAGCTGAACTTCTTTTTCACACTTTTCAGTGTTAGCAACAATACGATCAAGATGGTTATTAAGCTTTTCCGCCTGTTTTTCCAATGATTCAATTTTTACTTGAAGCTCACGTATTTGAATAGAATATTTATCCCTTTTTTTGGCTTCAATCGTAACAATCGCATACAATTCAGTCAATTGTCCAACCAATTGTCCAACCAATTTTCCAACCAATTTTCCTGTGACAACAGTACCGGTACCATCATCAGTTTTTATTTCCCTAAAATCCTCCCATGTACAATTCCCATTATCCCACTTAGTCACTGTAACATTTTGAAAGGGCACAAGAATTTGAAAATTTTTTTCTTGTCCTACCCCTTCTGATGTCTTACTAAAATACCATGTGCCTACCACCACAAGATCAGAGGAATTTTTGTCATCCATTTCTTCTTTTAGTGTTTTTAAATGATATCTAATATTGGTGATGTTTTTCTCTGTTTGCTCAATTTCTTTAAGTTTTATCGAATATTTCTCTTGGATCTGCTGTAGCCCTTCATTATAGCCTGAAATTCCACCTTCATATTGTCTAATAATTTCCTGCTCTTTCTGTTTTATATAATCTGTTTTGGGTATCTTTGATGTTTCAAAATTGATAACTGGTGATAATGAACTAATATAATGCAATATTGAAGCACGCTCCTTCTGATTGATTCCATTATATTCTTGTAATGCTTGTACATCATAAAGATTCCCTGTGGGTGGCAAAGAATCAATGGTAAACACCATAGGTTTGAAGCTTAAGCAGCCACTACTGACAATCGCTTGGACAGTATCTCTCATCAGATCTACAATGTTAACAACCTTGGTATGGCAACCCACATTGAAACCCATATCCATGTCGGAATAACCCATACGCATGGGGATGGGATAACCCATCCTGGAACACGTTTGCGGCATTTTTCTAACATATTCAGTCATAACAATTATGACATTTTTCTCAAATAAGGATGGTAGTAGTTTTCTGTAATATCGAAGAGTAGATATGTACTGTGTGTTGTTTGAGTCACACTTTATAACCAAAATACAAGCTTGGATGTAATTGATTTTTCTGAGAGTTTCGATTGTATTCATCATGTGTCCAAGATCAGAATGTTTCTCATCCACGCCTGGAGTATCAATGATTGTAAATTTAAAATCACCTGCACCACGCCCTGGCAAATTGATACTTGATTGTCCAATCTGGAGACGTTGTGTTTCAGGCAGACGGCTTTTAGCTGTTACGAAAGTTTTTTTTTGACCAGTTGGATCGATCAGAAAATTACCCAAACAGCTCTTTCCACTACCAGTCGAGCCTATTAACAGAATAGCCATCTTTACCAAAACCGAGGGGTCCGTCACTCCGTTGAAATCTCGTACAAGTTGCTGTTTTTGTAATTTTACAACATCCTGTCAGATAGGAAGTACCACACCTACTTATTACATTACTAAATTTCACTGTCGGCCACCGTATTCAAGTGATATCTTGAACCTGTTGCGAGAAAGGCTACCTCTATATGTTGTAAACTGTTTCCTGGTGTCAGGTTTTGATTCAATTGATGTAATTACATCTATGGATGTCAGTGAAAAACCAGGTAATTCAAGAGAACTAATTGAAAATTTTGTGAATGAAAATTGTGCTGGTCTCAAAGAGTATCATAACTCTGTATTGGCAAGTTTAACTACTCCATGTGTATTTCCACCTGGCCATAAGCTTCGTATAAGGAATTTTGTTGCAGAAGCAAAAAAGAAGTTTGGTCAAAATGAAGGTCAAGAAGAAACAAAGAAGTCTCTAATGAGGCGGAAAAAGCGTAAAACTGTGCATCACTCCATAGTGAAAAGGCCAGTTAAAGTTAATGAATACAGTAAAACTGAAACTGGATCTGTTGAGTCCAACTTCGATTCTGTTTCATCTGTGTCTCAACAGGTCAGAACGAGTATTGCTGCTTGGGTAAGGAAGCAGCCTAATGAAAAGCTTAGAAAATTGAAAGAGAACAAGCATTTCACAATTTGCATTACCAATTTAGTTAGGAGTAACTTAGTCTCTGTTCGTGTGAAGTGCAATCCTTGCAAAACATATATTCAGCTTTATCGTAAAGACAAATCTGTTGTTGGGTCATCATACTTAATTTCTAATTGGACAAGTCATGTAAAAATGTATTCGCAACTAAACAAACCATCTGAATCTGTTCAAATGTCTATGCTTGGTTTCTTGTCGGCTGGGTCTTTCTCAACTTCAACTTCCCAATTCTCGTCTGGATCACTTCCCTGCACTGAAACCACATCCTCAACCACATCAAGTAATTTGTCTGATGCCGTGAATGAGTCATCACATGATGATTTACCTCCTACAAATAAATAAATTGGCACAAACCCCCAAATAAATCCTACAAATCTAGATGCTTTAATGACTAATACAGGACTAGCATTCACCAAAACCAGTATCTCCTCGAGTACCCCTAAGTCCAAGCATGAGTCAGATGTAGATGATGCAAGTCATGGTCAGGTTTTTGTGAATGCCCCTCTCTCAATTAATTTAGACCCGGAACGAGATGCTGAGAGAGGGGCTGTTTCTAATTGTGTTCTGGACTGGTCTTATCATGGAAGAGAAAAGAGGAAATTGGAAGAAGCAGGAATGGTTTTTGATCAAAGTCAAATTACAGACTATTTCTCTGTTATGAATGAAATCGAGCATCTCTTGTCCGAAAATTCGAGGCTTGCAAGTTTGTTACACTGTAGCACATCAAACACAGGCTCTGAAAAGAACTCATGTACTGGCTTAAGTACCAGCTCTTTCACTGCTGTTTTATGACAGATTATCAAATGCAGAACAAAATGCTTCTCGACTTCCCCAAGATGCGAGACACCCAGAAGTGGTTCAAAAGTTTGCAACATCCTTGTTCATTTATACTGGACCTTTAGCTTATGAATTCCTACAGCAGAATTTATCACAATCCTTGCCCTCTGTCCAAACCGTGCAACGAATAATACGTAAAGAATATAAAGTTTTATGTGAGGGGGGATTCATGTTTGATGATTTGACGCACATTTAACACAGTATAATGTGCCACATATTGTAACAATTGGAGAAGATGCAACAAGGGTCATATCTAGAGTGGAATATGATAGTGAAACTGATAGGTGTGTTGGGTTTTTTCTTCCAGTTAATCAGTTTGGTCTTCCAGATGGTGACTCATTTTTGGCTATTTGCCATTGAGAGAATGTTTTCAGCTCATGAAATATCAAAGTATGCATATGTCTATATGGTCCAACCATTAGCAGCACCAGATGTTCCATCATTTTGTTTGGCTTGTTTCGGTACGAATAATAAATTCACTAGTGAACATGTATTGCTTAGATGGCAATATATATTGAAAGAATGTCAAAAAAGAAACATTTATGTACTGAGCTTTGGAGGTGATGGGGATTCACGTCTTTTGAAGGGAATGTGAGTATCTGTGGGTTTGAATACAACAAAGGAAGAAGCTTTCTGCACAAATATGAATGCAAATCCCACATTAAAACAACCAAAAAGACCTCTTGGTTTATAATTGAACATCCTAGCTCCTTAGCATATGCTCAAGATGTTGTGCACATTGCTGTGAAACTGAAAAGTAGGCTGCTAAAACCTTCCATTATTCTTCTGATGGGTTGCTATGTAGGATAATGCAGCTGGAGTTCATCACCTTCGAACAGTTCAAATAACATTTGGAAAAGATATCCATGGACTTAGAGAGAAAGATCTTAATCACAAAGAAAAGCAAAATTTTGATGTGGTCTTAAATATCATCAAAGTAGCAAGTGTTCTTAAGAAAATTCCTGATACAGTAGGTAGCCAAGTTTATATTGAATTAATGGAGTGTGTTGTGGACAGTTATCTGAGCAAACCACTCACACCACTTGAATGCATTGAGAAGTTGTTCGTTATTGGCATTTATGGGTTATGTTACATCCTACTTATACCCTTAAAGATAACTTCATAACGTAAAATACTTACATGTGCATTGAACTAAATGCTATTATGCTCATACGCTAATTACCTTTTTGTTAACTATCAGAGATAACTTCCTAAATCTTGAAGGTTGCTTCCGTCCATGGCTACTAGGATCTCAATCATGCGAGATGATTTTTAGATCAGCCAGGAGTATGACGAATATGTTCTCAACTATGATCAACTTTGGGATGTTAGGCCTACTGAGACGTTTACATCGTTTACAGATTTAAGCCAAGCTACAGGCAGAGTCAAATGCAACTGGTATAGTTTATCCCCGAGCCAAGAAACATAAAATCACAGATGGTGACGGTACGTATATAACCCCTTTCTTATCTGATATAAAAGACACTAATATTGCAGAGGCCGTTAAGCGAGCTGAAATCAGAGCCAAAGCATCACTGGAAGAGTTAGGCATGGCCACTCTGTTACAGCCACATGAAGTATGGGATTCTCTTTACTTATGATTGTGATGACACAGATGATTCCGATGAGGAGGGTGATTCAAAAAGTATTCCTGTAAACAAAACCTTAGTCTCAGCTTCAGTGAAAGAAGTATGTACAGAAGATTCATCAGCAATTGAGAAAGACATAAAAGTTCTTTCAAAAGGTTTTATTTGTCCCGGTTTAGAAAAGGAACTGAGTATTTTACAACAGTCAATTATAAAATTGGAAACCACCTCAGTCTCAATGTATGTGAAAACAGATGACAAACCATCAGAACAGAAAAGTTCCCAAAAACATTTGAAAAAAAAATTACATTCAAAACACAATCCATTTGTTGAAGTTGTTGTTGGTGCATGATCCAAAGCATTCTGCTCTCATTCACAATACTACTGCCATCTGGCTTTTCCAAGAAGGTGAACGTGTTTCATCTGACAGAATATTTCGTGTTAGAAGCAAGCAACCACATAATTCAGAAAATGTTAAAGAGATGTTAAGTAATGATTCTAAAAGCGATGATGCACTTCCTACAGTTAGTAAAATATTGAAACTTGGGGATCTGTGCGTATTTCAAATGCAAGATGGAAATGAGTGGTGTATTGGGAGAGTTCTTCAATTTGCTAAGCTTAAAAGAAAAACTGTGGGTCACCAACAGTGCAAAGAATGGTCAGTCGATCTTTCCACAAAAAAACATAGGTGTGTTATGTATGTGGTATGAACTTCAAAAGGGAACGTTCACTTGTTTTAAAATATGTAGTGTCAATGAGATCTTCACACACTCATATATCCCCAGCTCAACTTATGTGTGTACTCTCACAAGAAACGGCCTTCAAAGTTGCACTAAGAGTAAAGTAGTTACTGATGAAATGTCGATGCCTATTGTCAAATTAGAACTGGCAACAACCATGGAATTTGTGATTTCTTTCAAATGTGAAACATTCATAAACAACTTACTAGTTAGCAGAGCAACCAAACATGCTCGTCAATCTTCAGAGGGTCATCATGTTATAGTTATTGATGATGATTCTAACCAACTGGTTAATTCACAAATGCAAGACTGTTGGCTGATTGTAGATCAACTATACCTTTACACCAGTGATAGGGACGTGTTATTGAATAATAAGGAGTGGCTTAATGACAATCACATGACCTGTGCACAGAAGTTAATCAAAAATCAATTTCCCCAGTACAATGGATTACAGAATACAATTTTACAACAAGCAAAATTTCTAAAACTTCTGTTGAAGAATTCTTTACAGATTCTTCACACTGGTGAAAATGAAAACAATCAAAATCACTGGATTGCTATATCCACAGTCAATTGTAATGAAAAGGAAGATATAATTGTCTATGATTCAAAATTCTCTAGTTCATTAAGTCCAGACACACTAATGTTGCTTGCACAAGTCATTAAAACCGAGAAGTCAGCAATCTGCATTAAGGTAGCCAATGTGACAAAACAGACTGGGTCATCAGACTGTGGCCTGTTTGCTATTGCATACATAACACACATTGCTTTCGGGATGAATCTTTCTTCGTGTGTGTTCCAGCAAAGTTCCATGAGAGAACATTTTTTGAAGTGTTTAGAAGATTAAAAAATGCAACCATTTCCAGTATCCAACAGGAAAAGACGAACCAGTGTGTCTCATAAGATTATCGAGGAGCCTATGTATTGCTATTTTCATTGCCCAGATGTTGGTGAAAAGATGTTTGGGTGTGATGGTATATGTGGTGGATGGTTCCATGCAAAATGTGTCACCTCTGTAGCAGCTGACAAGAAAAAGTGGTTTTGCAGGAACTGCAAAGAGATGAAGCCATTCAGTAACTGATTAATTTCTCATTGATTAAATTATGAATGTATTGAGGAGAGGAACTTATAATTCATGATGTTATAAGATTTAAATTATAAATCAACCTTTCAGATACAAAATGATAAATGAATACATGAATAGATGATGTGGCTGTATGCTTAAATGAAACTAGTTGATAATCAAAACTAATGTACAGTACCATGATGCATATACATCAAACTTCAAATTGCATCGTATTGAACTAGTATAAGTATAATATAACTTGATAGTCATAGTTTCAATCTCAATAATCAATTTCAACAGCGAGAAATCTTGTCTGATGTCTTGAAATCTTGTTGAAATCCTGAAATCTTTTATGAAATCCAGAAATTATGTGGAAATCTTGAGATCTTGTTGAAATCTTCTGGAAATCCGGAAATCTTATAAGAAATCCAGAAATTATTTCGAAATCTCGTACACCAAAGCCAGAGCCATTCCATTGCAGTGGAATAGGCATGAGTCTGGCTACATACACAAGATCAGTTAATCTCCAGATGCACCCACTTATAGACATTACAGTTTCGAAAACAAATTTGTCATCTACACATAATTCTATATTAATTAAAAAATAAAGTTGCTAGTTTTATACTCATAATAATGACATATGTGGTATAATGATCTTATTTTATTTCTGGTGGATAATAGACACTAATATGTATAACCATGCTACCATTCATAATAAAACTGAACAGACCAAGACTGGGATATCCTAACCAAGAATAGAGATGTGCGCCCAATGTAGGAGAGACAGTTTTGGCTACAGAATGGGTGGACATACTTAGACCAAGAGATGTACCTATAGAAGAAGGAATGTATAATTATACACTATAATGTCACTTTTAATATAGTGGTCATGCTGGCCTGCAATCGAAAGGTTGCAGGTTCGAGCCACCCTAAGGTGCAGGCTTTTTTCTATTCTACCTGAAATATATTCCTAAAGTTCTATGAGGTCCTTTAAAAGGTAAACAGAGTAGATGATCAAAATAATAACTATAATAGGCTGATGTGTTTCAGGCATGATAAATTTAGCCATGAGTACTGAATGCTGGACACCACAAAGCAGTATAGGGGATACTTTTTTCTCTATATATCTTGTTTCGCCTATAACTATACTCAGCTCCACCCTCAAAATTAGGAGGTGCTCATCACTGCATCCTTCGGAGGGGATGTGAAGCCATTAGTCTGGGGAGCTGGTTAATATTAGCAACTTGTGCTATTCCCTATTCCAGCTTCCTCGTTAGCCACATTTCAGTAGATATCCATTAATTTCAGGAGTCAATCCAAACTTCTCAATATTGACAATTGAAAATATGGAGAGAAACATAACTCCAGGAATCTGCTATATAAAACAGTTATTAGCAGTTTTACATCCTTCCTGAATCTTCCTGGTGTTCTGCAGCTCAAGCATGTGTTCTAATACGTCTCATGCCCATTAATTGACTGAGCCCTCCTGGAATGATGCACCTTCCTTAACTACGCATAGTCGCACAAGCGACACAAACATAATTATATTTGAACCCATGGGAAAGCAGTTATAGGGATAGCTCTACAGGCCATAAAATTCAGTTATTGGTAGATATCTGAAACCATTATCAAAATATTTAAATTTGATATCGGTACATCACTTAGTATCACTACTTATTTCCTTTTCAGTGAGCTGGATTCTCTTCAAACCGAGGGTAGACGATACTCTACAGTATGGCATAATGATACAACACTACATAGACAAAGGAAATGTTATACACTCCATTGCTTTTTATTTTATTATTTGTAGTGGCACATCTACATTCATTGATCCTTCGCCTGCGGGGCACTGTTTAAAATGTACATGAGTATATCTGCAAATATACACCTTTCAACTAATTTTCATGTTCTCATAGACAAATTATAATTATGATTATAATTTATATAGTGTACATGTATACATTATTTGTGTCATTATGATGACACACCCACTAGTGTTACAAATCACCTAAGCACAGTGGTTTTATTTATATCTCTGTGGTTTCTTTAATGTGCACATATTTTAATTAGCTAATTAATGCCCTTGACATCATATATTTGTTATGGTTATGACCCTGAATGGTAGTCTCGCATAGCTAGACCCAACTCTCTGCTAAGCAACAGGAAGGGTCAACCTACTGTACTCGCATTCTTCAAGAGTGGCTAATATTCATTAATGATAATAACTATATTCATAACTATACTTTCCCAGTAAGCCAGCTGTATGAATATCATTACTACTGTCAAATACAAGTTTGCCAAATGCTAGTACAGTGGATTGATGAGACCCTTTCCATCACATAGCAGAGGATTGGGTCTGGCTACATGAGACTGCCCCCGAATGATGATTGAATAACAAATTATGTACATCCCTTGTGCTTGGGATAATATCTAGTTTTAAAGCACGAGGCCTGAAGGCACATAGTGACCAAGGGCTGAATGCTTTAAACTGGATATATTCCTTGCACTCAGGATATAACTAATTCATATAATAGCTGATTATAATATAACCAATGTAGACATAGACCTAAACAAAGAAACAAATAAGAAAATTAATTAAAATGCTTAGTTTTATTAACTTGTATCTTCATGCCTAGCTGATGGCTTGAGAGCATTGAATTATATATATATATTGAAGTACAAAGGGGTCCAAATTCAAAACTTTACCTGCTCAGTCTATGGTCTTATTTATCTTTCCGACATTTTCTGAGGTCACGTGACTTCAATTCTATAGTTAACTATAGCTAAAACCACATTTAGTAAGGCATTATGCTTTTAGTTAACTAAACATAACTAAATTACAGGTCTATTGCAATAACTAATGGGCACTTTCAGTTAGTACTAAAATCCTTTTAGTAAGCTTAATTAATTTTTGAGAAACTAGTCATACTATAACTAAATATTATTGTCATACTAAATTCAATACATTCAATGAATACAACTATAAAGAATATAACAGCATCACTACATTAATATATAGCTAGTCTATTCTAACAGTCTATTCTAATCTGCCTGCAATAATTAGAGTATTAGGTTTGTTTTTCCATTTCACAAAGCTTTGCATATGCTTCTTCCAGAGTCATCCAATCAGAATTGTACTCATCGATGAGTTTTCGCTTTTCATCAATATAGACTCGTAAAAGCTCAACTTCATTCTTACACTCCTCGGTATTAAGAAGAGTACGTTGAAGTTCATTTTCTAGTTCTTTCTCGTTTTTTTCAGATGATTCAATTTTCTTTTTAAGCTCAAGTATTTGAACAGCATATTTGTCTTGCTTTTTCATTTCAACTGTAACGGTTGCATATAATCCACGCATGAAATTTCCAACCAATTTTCCCGACACGATGGTACCAGTACCATCCTCCTTTAATGTTGACCTAAAATTTTCCCACGTGCAATTACCATTATCCCATTTGGTAACTTTGACATCTTCAAAGGGCACAAAAATTTCAAATTCCTTTTCTCTTTTCTTAAAAAACTTCCACATCTTATTGAAATTCCACGTGTTTACAACCACAAGATTAGGAGAATTTTTTTCATCCATCGCTTCTTTTAGAGTTTTTATTTGAGATCTCATATCTGTGATTTTCTTCTCTACTCCCTCAACTTCTTTTAGTTTTGCAGAATATTTTTCTCCAGTCTCTTGCAACCTTTTGTTGTAGCCTGAAATTTCTCCCTCAAATTTTCCAATGACTGCTTCATCTTTCTGTTTGACATAATCCGTTTTGGCAACCTTTGATGTTTCCAACTCCACTGGCCTTAATGAACTAATATACTGCAGTATTGAAACACGCTCCGCGAGATTGAGCTTGCGTTCTTCATCGTCAAAGGGCAAAGAATCGATCGTAAACACCACTGGTTCATAGCTCAAGCAACCACTTTTGACAATCGCTTCAACAGTATTTCTCTTCACATCAACAATACTAACACCTCTCTTTTCCCTCTGTAGTACTGATCGTTCATCAGTAGCAAAATCGGTCATGACAACGATAACATTCTTCTCGAACAGCGATGGTAGTAGCTTGCTGTAATATCGTACGGTAGATTCGTATTGTGCGTCAATTTTTGAATCAAATTTCACAACTAAAATACAAGCGTGAATGAAACTTACGCTTTTGAAAGTTTCGATTATATCGATCATATGGCGAAGATCAGCACTTTTTTCATTCAAACCTGGAGTATCAATGACTCTAAACTCAAAATTACCTTTTTGGCCTGGCAGCTTGATACGCGACAGTTCATCCCTGACGCGTTGTGTTTCAGGCAGATTGCTTTTAGCTGTTGCAAAAGTTGGATGTTTCCACAAGTGAGCATCATCTGGATCGATCAGAAAATTTCCCAAACTGCTTTTTCCATTACCAGTCGAGCCTATTAACAGGATAGCCATGTCAAATATCACAGTGACTATATAGATAAGTATATAACCCTGAGCTGGTAGCTTTTCAATCTGAATCTAATATGATTTCAATTATACAATATATATATAATTATGTACATGTAAAATAATCTGGTTACATCACCCAATGAATATAGTAAACTCTGCATGGTGGTCCTCTACAAAATATGTAATGAATTTACATAAAATGGCTATAAAAATATTTCTAATGATGAATATCTACAAAAGATCTGGAATACACAATATATGTAATCATTATTGCACACTACATGATTAATCAATATACAGTATTATTATTTATTTTTAAAACCAGCATTATTATTATATAGCCTTTTCTGTGCTTCTTCAAGAGTCATCCAATCAGAGCTGTTCTCTTCAATATGTCTCCTCTTTTCACTAATGTAGTGACGTAGAAGCTTAATCTCCTTCTCACACTCTTTATTATCAGCACTAATATGATCAATATCATTCTCTACTTCTGTTTTGCGATCTTGAAGTATTTCAATCCTCTTTTTAAGGTCACGTATACTGTCTGCATATTTGTCCTCCATTTTAATTTCAAGTGTGATACTGGCATACAATCCACGCATAAACTGTCCAGTCACTTTACCTTTTACAACATAGTAACCAACTTCCATAGTCTCTTCAACTTCATTCCATTCACATTTCCCATTCGTCCATTTGGAAACGTTGGCGATTTTATGAGCCGACTTAATAAAAAATCTTTCTTCTAATGTTCTTAACATCTTCCATGGTTTGCTAAGACTCCACGTATTTCCCACCACAAGATCGGGTATTTCCTTCAATGCAAGATCTTCACTACAAGCATTCAATTCAGATGAGATATTGGTAACCAACTTCTCCTTTTCCTGGATTCGTTTTAGAACATCAGAATGTTTCTCTTGGGTCTGTTGTAGTCTCTCGTTATAGCCTGAAATCTCTCCCTCTAATTTCCCTACAACCTCACGATCTAACCTCTTTATTGCATCCGTTTTTGCAAACCTTAACGTTTTGGCACTAACTTGAGTCAGTGACTGAATATATTGCAATATTGAATTACGCTCTTCAAGATTTAGCCGATACTCATCTTCAGTTACA
The DNA here is from genome assembly GCA_947044365.1 of Petrosia ficiformis. Classification (NCBI taxonomy): domain Eukaryota; kingdom Metazoa; phylum Porifera; class Demospongiae; order Haplosclerida; family Petrosiidae; genus Petrosia; species Petrosia ficiformis. The sequence goes on along the minus strand of OX345641.1, from coordinate 1,661,915 downwards.
GGCAAGCTATCAATTGTGAACAACATTGGTTCGTATGTTAAGCACCCACTGTCGACAATTGCTTTGAGAGCATTTTTCTTCACTACCTCCACATCAATACCTCTCCTTTCCCTCAGTATTACTGATCGTTCATCAGTAGCAAATTCAGTCATGACAACAATGACATTCTTCTCAAACAGGGATGGCAGTAGTTTGCTGTAATACCGAACAGTGGATACGTACTGTGCGTCAATTTTAGATTCAAATTTGACAACTAAAATGCATGCACTGACTGGATCTACTTTATTCAAATTTTCGATCAAGCTGATCATATGACGAAGATCAGCATCGCTATTTTCGTTCAAGCCTGGGGTATCTATAACTTTGAACATAAAATCACCAGGTTGCTCGGCAGTCTGTGGAAAGTTTACAATTGCAGTTCCTTCCTGAACATGTTGTGTCTCGGGCAGATTACTGTGAGCTACTTTGAAAGTAGGGTGTTTCCACAAATGAGAATCTTGTGGGTCAATGATGAAGTTTCCCAAACAACTCTTTCCATTGCCAGTGGAGCCTATCAACAGGATCGCCATTATAAGACAGTCCCACCCACATTAGCGGATATAATCGCGCGTGGGTGGTTACTAAAAAATATTCGTGTAATGGCTCATTTTCTCTGAGTGATGTTGCCTTTGAAGAAAACATTTTTACTCTGTAATGGTTTGTAGTTTTGGTAAAGCAAAATACTTTTAGTTTTTGTTCAGTCTATTAAATATTCTAGTTTTAGTTTGGGGTAGTTCTCTCTCACACACGTCTGTTTATTTTAATTCTAGTTCAAGTTCTCACGTTTGATAAAATTTAACGTGTATATAATATTAATTTGATTTACAAGAAATTTTTGTTTTGTTTGTAAGTATTTCTACTTCTAAATTGGTGTCAGTTAAATGAATCATCTTCATTTTCTCGTATAGATTTATGGGCAACTAAAACAGTAATATCAGTTTTAGTTCATGTACTTTAATTCTAATTGCTTCACCTATCACCAACTAAAAGTAAGAGTTTTAGACTTAAAACAACATTAGTAAACATATAGGTTAGTGTTGTTTTAGTTAACTAAACTATAGCTAGATTACAAAACTACTACAATAACTGCAACTGACCTTATCCAATAAAGGGCACTTTTAGATAGTTAACTAAAACTAAAACCCTTTTAGTAGGCATGTAGTTAATCAACTGTAACTAAAATTTTGAGAAAACCATTATTGAACTGGTACATGTCATACTAAAAAAACACTAATACAAATACTGCACACCAAAAAATTGTTTCTAATAATACATCAATAGCTAAATATACAGCATCGTCTTTTCTTAGTAATTATTACAATGTTGCATTTAGTTTATAAATTTCGAGATGTCTTTGATATGCTTCTTCCAGAGTCATCCAGTTAGAGTTGATGTCTTCGATAAGCTTTCTCTTTTGAGCAATATAGCTACGTAAAAGCTGAACTTCTTTTTCAGACTTTTCAGTGTTAGCAACAATACGATCAAGATGGTTATTAAGCTTTTCTGCCTGTTTTTCCAATGATTCAATTTTTACTTGAAGCTCACGTATTTGAATAGAATATTTATCCCTTTTTTTGGCTTCAATTGTAACAATCGCATAGAATTCATTCAATTGTTCAACCAGATTTCCTGTGACAACAGTACTGGTACCGTCATTGGTTTTTATTTCCCTAAATTCCTGCCATGTACAATTCCCATTATCCCACTTAGTCACTGTAACATTTTGGAAGGGCACAAGAATTCGGAATCTTTTTTCACTTCCCCATTTTAATGATGATGTCTTACTGAAATACCATGCACCTACCACCACGAGATCAGAGGAATTTTTGTTATCCATTTCTTCTTTTAGCATTTTTAAACGAGATCTAATATTGGTGATTTCTTTCTCTGTTTCCTCAATTTTTTAAAGTTTTACCGAACGTTTCTCTTGGGTCTGCTGTAGCCCTGCAATGTACCCTGAAATTTCCCCTTCATATTGTCTAATAATCTCCTGCTCTTTCTGTTTTATATAATCTGTTTTGGGTATCTTTGATGTTTCAAAATTGATAACTGGTGATAATGAACTAATATAATGCAATATTGAAGCACGCTCCTCCTGAGTGATTTGATTATACAATGCATATGCTTGCATGTCATAAGGATTCCCTGTGGGCGGCAAAGAATCAATGGTAAACACCACAGGTTTGAAGCTTAAGCAGCCACTACTGACAATTGCTTGGACAGTATCTTTTATCAGATATGCAGCGTTAACCTTGGGCACCCAGGTATACGATCCCATGCTGGAATATTTCAACCCGGAATATGTTTGCTGCTGCACTTTTCTATATTCAGTCATAACAATTATGACATTTTTCTCAAATAGGGACGGTAGTAGTTTGCTATAATATTGAAGAGTAGATATGTACTGTGTGTTGTTTGAGTCACACTTTATAACCATACAAGATGACGCAATAACTGTTACTAGGTTACAAGCATTTTATCTTCTGGCTTCCATAGATACAAGCCATATAGAACATAACCCTGACCTTGTGGTATATCAGATAAACACTCAAATCATATTCATAATCCCTTGGCTACGCCCTCAGGAATATGTTCTATATATTACATACAGTCTATTACCTGTGTACATAACTACATATACCAGTATAGACACAACACTAGATACAGTAGGTACCTATATTTATATCTGTGTACATATACCAGTATATGCGTAGATACAGTAGGTACCTATATCTATTACCTGTGTACATATACCTGTATAGACACAACACTAGATACAGTAGGTACCTATATTTATATCTGTGTACATATACCAGTATATGTGTAGATACAGTAGGTACCTATATCTATTACCTGTGTACATATACCAGTATAGGCACAACATATCAGATCAGTATAAGTTATTGATGTTAAATACGAAGTCATTGTTGAAATTATTGTTTAATCAACTTAATCTTGTAATGGTGCATCGCTAGTTAAAAGAAGCATCGCTTATATATTATATTTTATTTTCTTTTCAGTGAACTGGATTCTCTTCAAACCGAGGGTAGACAATACTCTACAGTATGGCATTAGATGGCCATGATATAACACTGCATGGACCAATGAAAATTTATATACCCCTTTGTGTTTTTTTTATATATTACTACATGTATATTAAAATTTGTAGTGAGACATCTACGTACATGTACATTCGTTGCCAGTGGACCATTTAAAAAATTGTGTATTTGTCTTAAAAGTGTCTTTACAGTGCTGCAAATCAAGCTTGTTATGACTTTCAAATCCAATCATTACCTACTAAAGTATTTAAAGTTATTTGAATTATAATTATATTAGAAATATTGAGGCCATTAATCATTACGATTGGAATTACATATCCCATAATTTAGTTAAATTACCAATTTCAATTTGTATATCGTATAGCGAGATATTTTCGTGGTGTCTAATTTTCATTGTTGATTTTTGTGTGTCAAAATATTGTTTTTTGATCGATATTGCTCAAACTCCACCCATAACATTAAAGTTTCGTGAGTTAAATATCCCACTATACAGTATACACTACTTTAAAGTTATCTTTAAGTCTATACATAATTGTAGAGAGTATTTAGTTTTAAGGAAATGAGTTGTTAAAAATTCTTTGGAATGAAACGTGATCAATCTGGGTGCAAAATATTTCCTCTGTGACTGAAAATGTGCTCTATTGGAGCAGACTGCTGCTAGAACTCCTAAAACCTTTCTGGCCACTTGAGCCAAAATGGGGTACTTTAAGGCATTAAAGTCAGAGAATTTTCATTTTTTTAGAAAGTTCTAGTCGTCCATGTGTACCTTTGAAGCTCTTCTTTTGTACCATGCTTTCATGGTCCACCTAAGTCATCTTCTAAGAAACTGAATAGTCTGCACAGAGGCTCAGAATCATGAAGATGATAGTAATTATATACAAGCCCTCTACTGAATAGTTACATAATATTATATATATAGCATTACTGAGAAATTAATCTGTGTATTTACAAAGTTCACTATCATGAATATAATCATCTGTGGAGGTTCTGAGAAATCAAGTGTTATCACTTACTGGATGAATGAATCTAACTGTCCTCTATAATTGCAAGTGTGGTGTTGTCATGACAAAAACCATCCAATCACTTTTCCTTTCACAATATTATGCATCTTTTGTTCATCAATTTTTGATTCAACATTTTTTATCTTGTCAAATGTTTATATTTTCATGTACGAACGTCACTCATGAGCCATCAGTGGACACATGTCTCTGCAAACATGGCTGCATGTACAATGTAGGGTTGTTATGTGTAAGTGGTTAGTTTAATTTTGTTGCTAAGGTACCATCCCAATCTTGTTCCTGTGCTTTCTCGGTTTTGATATCCCTACATACTAGTCCATTTTTTAAAATGTTTTTATTATTCTTTATAATTAGTTACAGCAGACAAAAGTACTAATAAACAACAACAATTTGTACAATATTCTATATTATATTTTAATCAGCAATGCATGGTATAATGCAGAAAGTCGTATATCTATGCCTGTTGTTCATACTCGCCAAGTTTTCTACGAGCTTCTTCCAGAGTCATCCATTCACAGTTTAACTTCTCAATAAGTTGTCTCTTTTCTTCAATGTAGGTACGTAGAAGTTTAACTTCTTCATCACATTCTTGGGCACCAGAAACGATATCCTGTAATTTTTTTTTGACATCTTGTTCTTCTTTTTTATGTAAGTCAATCCTGTTTATAAGATCAACTATCCTATCAGCATATTTGTATTTCTTTGCTGTCCTAATTGCAACACTCGCATACACTCCACGCATGAAATATCCGACCACTTTACCTGACACCACAGTACCATCTGCATCTTGTGTTTTCTCAAATCGTTCCCATGTACACTTCCCATTATCCCAACATGAAAAACTGACATCTCTATATGGCACAAACAAATCAAATTCCTGTTCGCTTCTTCTAAAGAATTTCCATTGGTTACTAAAACTCCATGTCTTTACCACAGCAGGATCATTGGAATTTAACTCATCCTTCTCTTCTTTCAGATTTTTTAATTTAGATCCTAATTCTGTGATCTCTTTTTCTGCTTCCTCAATGGCTTGAAGTTTCGTTGCATATTGCTCTTGAGTCTGTTGCAACCTCTCGTTATAGCCTGTAATTTCTCCCTCGTATTTTTTAATAGTCTTTTGATCACTCTGTTGTATATATTGCGTTTTGGCTACCTTTGACGAATCCAACTCCACTGGCATCAACGAATTAATATACTGCAGTATCGTAACTCGCTCTTTGAGATTGAGCTTGCGTTCTTCATCATCGTAAGGCAAAGAATCAACCAAGAATAGCATAGGTTCGTAAGTCAAGCACCCATTTTCAACAATCACCTTGAGAGTGTTCTTTTTCACTTCATCCGTGTTAATACATTTCCTTTCCCTTATTTTTACTGATCGATCATCAGTAGAATAATCAGTCATGACAACAATGACATTCCTCTCGAACAAGGATGGCAGTAGGTTTCTGTAATACTGAACTGTAGATACGTATTGCGCATCGATTTTGGCCTCGAATTTTACAACCATAATACATGCATGGATGAGCTCTACTTTTTGGAGGGCTTCGATTAAACCGATCATGTGGCGAAGGTCAATTTTGACATCTTTGTCGTTCAAACCTGGAGTATCAATGACTCTAAATGAAAAATCACCTGCATCACAATCTGGTAATTTTATACTTGATAATGCTTCTTGGACATCATCTGTTTCAGGCATATTAGTTGTAGCTGTTGCGAAAGTTGGCTGTTGCCATATGTGATCGTCAGCTGGATTGATCAAAAAATTACCGAAGCAGCTCTTTCCATTACCAGTAGACCCTATTAACAGAATAGCCATGTCAAGTGTCACTAGACAGTCTGGGTCAGTATAATATATAATATAGAAAGCTCTGGTGATCCTCTGTGTTTATTTCATGAATATATATCTATAGAAATTCTGGGATATGTGCAGTAAGTGTATTTAATTTTATAATAATGAATATAATATAGAAAGATGTGGTGCTCCTCTAAAATATTATCATGAATATCTATAGGATATGTGATCTCAGTGATCTATTCTAAATATTCTCAATACATGAATAATAATCAGTTCAAAATAATTCGTGCATTATAATATTATTATACTGTATCAGACAAAGTTTATATTATAAGCCTTTTCTGTGCTTCTTCAAGAGTCATCCAATCAGAGCTGTTCTGTTCAATATGTCTCCTCTTTTCACTAATGTAGTGACGTAGAAGTTTAATCTCTTTCTTGCATTCTTTATTATCAGCACTAATATGATCAATATCATTCTCTACTTCTGTTTTGCGATCTTGAAGTATTTCAATCCTCTTTTTAAGGTCACGTATACTGTCTGCATATTTGTCCTCCATTTTAATTTCAAGTGTGATACTGGCATACAATCCACGCATAAACTGTCCAGTCACTTTACCTTTTACAACATAGTAACCAACTTCCATAGTCTCTTCAACTTCATTCCATTCACATTTCCCATTCGTCCATTTGGAAACATTGGCGATTTTATGAGCCGACTTAATAGAAAATCTTTCTTCTAATGTTCTTAACATCTTCCATGGTTTGCTAAGACTCCACGTATTTCCCACCACAAGATCGGGTATTTCCTTCAGTGCAAGATCTTCACTACAAGCATTCAATTCAGATGAGATATTGGTAACCAACTTCTCCTTTTCCTGGATTCGTTTAAGAACATCAGAATGTTTCTCTTGGGTCTGTTGTAGTCTCTCGTTATAGCCTGAAATTTCTCCCTCCAATTTCCCTACAACCTCACGATCTAACCTCTTTATTGCATCCGTTTTTGCAAACCTTAACGTTTTTGCACTAACTTGAGTCAGTGACTGAATATATTGCAATATTGAATTACGCTCTTCAAGATTTAGCCGATACTCATCTTCAGTTACAGGCAAGCTATCAATTGTGAACAACATTGGTTCGTATGTTAAGCACCCACTGTCGACAATTGCTTTGAGAGCATTTTTCTTCACTACCTCCACATCAATACCTCTCCTTTCCCTCAGTATTACTGATCGTTCATCAGTAGCAAATTCAGTCATGACAACAATGACATTCTTCTCAAACAGGGATGGCAGTAGTTTGCTGTAATACCGAACAGTGGATACGTACTGTGCGTCAATTTTAGATTCAAATTTGACAACTAAAATGCATGCACTGACTGGATCTACTTTATTCAAATTTTCGATCAAGCTGATCATATGACGAAGATCAGCATCGCTATTTTCGTTCAAGCCTGGGGTATCTATAACTTTGAACATAAAATCACCAGGTTGCTCGGCAGTCTGTGGAAAGTTTACAATTGCAGTTCCTTCCTGAACATGTTGTGTCTCGGGCAGATTACTGTGAGCTACTTTGAAAGTAGGGTGTTTCCACAAATGAGAATCTTGTGGGTCAATGATGAAGTTTCCCAAACAACTCTTTCCATTGCCAGTGGAGCCTATCAACAGGATCGCCATTATAAGACAGTCCCACCCACATTAGCGGATATAATCGCGCGTGGGTGGTTACTAAAAAATATTTGTGTGATTATAACTCATTTTCTCTGAGTGATGTTGCCTTTGAAGAAAACATTTTTACTCGGTAATGGTTTTTAGTTTTGGTAAACCAAAATACTTTTAGTTTTTGTTCAGTCTATTAAATATTCTAGTTTTAGTTTGGGGTAGTTCTCTCTCACACACGTCTATTTATTTTAATTCTAGTTCAAGTTCTCACGTTTGATAAAATTTAACGTGTATATAATATTAATTTGATTTACAAGAAATTTTTGTTTTGTTTGTAAGTACTTCTACTTCTAAATTGGTGTCAGTTAAATGAATCATCTTCATTTTCTCATATAAATTTATGGGCAACTAAAACAGTAATTTCAGTTTTAGTTCATGTACTTTAAGAAAATATTTTAGTATCAATTCTAATTGCTTCACCTATCACCAAACTAAAAGTAAGAGTTATAGACTTAAAACAACATTAGTAGGTTAGTGTTGTTTTAGTTAACTAAACTATAGCTAGATTACAAATCTACTACAATAACTGCAACTGACCTATAACCAATAAAGGGCACTTTTAGATAGTTAACTAAAACTAAAACTAAAACCCTTTTAGTAGGCATGTAGTTAATCAACTGTAACTAAAATTTTGAGAAAACCATTATTGAACTGGTACATGTCATACTAAAACAATACTAATACAAATACTGCACACCAAAAAATTGTTTCTAATAATACATCAATAGCTAAATATAACAGCATCGTCTTTTCTTAGTAATTATTACAATGTTGCATTTAGTTTATAAATTTCGAGATGTCTTTGATATGCTTCTTCCAGAGTCATCCAGTTAGAGTTGATGTCTTCGATAAGCTTCCTCTTTTGAGCAATATAGCTACGCAAAAGCTGAACTTCTTTTTCAGACTTTTTAGTGTTAGCAACAATACGATCAAGATGGTTATTAAGCTTTTCTGCCTGTTTTTCCAATGATTCAATTTTTACTTGAAGCTCACGTATTTGAATAGAATATTTATCCCTTTTTTTGGCTTCAATTGTAACAATCGCATAGAATTCATTCAATTGTTCAACCAGATTTCCTGTGACAACAGTACTGGTACCGTCATTGGTTTTTATTTCCCTAAATTCCTGCCATGTACAATTCCCATTATCCCACTTAGTCACTGTAACATTTTGGAAGGGCACAAGAATTCGGAATCTTTTTTCACTTCCCCATTTTAATGATGATGTCTTACTGAAATACCATGCGCCTACCACCACGAGATCAGAGGAATTTTAGTCATCCATTTCTTCTTTTAGCGTTTTTAAACGAGATCTAATATTGGTGATTTTTTTCTCTGTTTCCTCAATTTTTTTAAGTTTTACCGAACGTTTCTCTTGGGTCTGCTGTAGCCCTGCAATGTACCCTGAAATTTCCCCTTCATATTGTCTAATAATCTCCTGCTCTTTCTGTTTTATATAATCTGTTTTGGGTATCTTTGATGTTTCAAAATTGATAACTGGTGATAATGAACTAATATAATGCAATATTGAAGCACGCTCCTCCGGAGTGATTTGATTATATGCTTGCATGCAATAACGATTCCCTGTGGGCGGCAAAGAATCAATGGTAAACACCACAGGTTTGAAGCTTAAGCAGCCACTACTGACAATTGCTTGGACAGTATCTTTTATCAGATATGCAGCGTTAACCTTGGGCACCCAGGTATACAATTCCATGCTGGAAAATTTCAACCCGGAATGTGTTTGCTGCTGCACTTCTCTATATTCAGTCATAACAATTATGACATTTTTCTCAAATAGGGACGGTAGTAGTTTGCTATAATATTGAAGAGTAGATATGTACTGTGTGTTGTTTGAGTCACACTTTATAACCAAAATACAAGCTTGGATGATATTGATTTTTCTGAGAGTTTCGATTGTATCAATCATGTGTCCAAGATCAGAATGTTTCTCATCCACACCTGGAGTATCAATGACTGTAAATTTAAAATCACCTGCACCACTACCTGGCAAATTGATACTTGATTGTTCAATCTGGAGACGTTGTGTTTCAGGCAGACGGCTTTTAGCTGTTACGAAAGTTTTTTTTTGACCAGTTGGATCGATCAGAACGTTACCCAAACAGCTCTTTCCACTACCAGTCGAGCCTATTAACAGAATAGCCATCTTTACCAAAACTTCGTTGTTAACATGTGACCCTATGATCGACCATAGGGTCTAGAGAACAAAATTCGCCGAACTGATCAGTTCGGCGAATTTTGTTCTCTCTATATAGACCCTATGGTCGTCACCACCCAACTATCTACATAATTATGACCCTATGGTTCAGCTTGCGTTCATATATCCCTAGTCTCGCATAGCCAGAGCCATTCCATTGCAGTGGAATAGGCATGAGTCTGCCTACGTACACAAGATCAGTTAATCTCCAGATGCACCCACTAATAGACATTAGTACTAATTTACAGTTTTGGAGATGCAATTTTATCATCTACACATAATTTTACTAATTTTATTATGTAAAAAAATAATGTTGCTAGTTTTATACTCATAATAATGAGTTGCATTCATATGTAATAAGTTAGTATAATGATCTTATTCTATTCCTGGTGGATGATAGACACTAATAAATATAACCATGCTACCATTCATAATAAAACCGAACAGACCAAGACTGGGATATCCTAACCAAGAATAGAGATGTGCGCCCAATGTGGGAGAGACAGTTTTGGCTACAGAATGGGTGGACATACTTAGACCAAGAGATGTACCTATAGAAGAAGGAATGTATAATTATACGCTATAATGTCACTTTTAATATAGTGGTCATGCTGGCCTGCAATCGAAAGGTTGCAGGTTTGAGGTACACTAAGGCGCAGGCTTTTTTCTATTCTAGCTGATATATATTCCTAAACTTCTACAAGGTCCTTTAAAAGGTAAACAGAGTAGATAATCAAAATAATAACTATAATAGGCTGATGCGTTTCAGGCATGATAAAGTTAGCCATGAGTACTGAATGCTGGACACCACGAAGCAGTATAGGGATACTTTTTTCTCTATATATCTTGTTTCGCTTATAACTATACTCAGCTCCACCCTCAAAATTAGGAGGTGTTCATCACTGCATCCTTCGAAGGGGATGTAAAGCCATCAGTCTGGGGAGCTGATTAATATTAGCAACTTGTGCTATTCTAGTTTCCTCGTTGGCCACATTTGGTAAAAAGTAGAAAAAACAATCATGCTCTACTACATGTTGAACACAACATCCAAAATGTATGAATAGACATACGTAGATTATAGTCAGTTGTGATTATAAGGATTCTGACTTGTTAGAATCATTATGTTTACATGCAACATTCATGTATATAAAATAATTTTGATAATAATTATAATTTTAATATAAGTTGTATAACTATACCTGTTGCTGTTTCTGGAACATTTTTAGTTAATGTGCTATTAGCAACAGCATTCATGAGAGCACCAGACATTTCTAATGGAACTAAACATATGACTAATAACCAGACATTATTTACCCAAGCCTTGAGTGATGAAAAAGAGAAAACATGAATGAAGAGAATAAAGCATATTATATATTCATTACTGTAACCACGGTAATTCAGGGGGATAATTAAAATCTATATTTTCATAAGCTAAGTTGTGAAAACGTCAAATAAATGGACCAATGGCCAGATCTATCCCAATGGTGTGGTAGATGACATTTAATGAGTGGAAGTGCCTCATATGGAAAATAGGAAGCATTCGCCATCTGTACATCAATGGTAGTTTTATACCACTGTAATTAATTATGACCTAATTTCTGAAAAGGGAAACCTTTCTGCAAAATCAAATGCTAACCTTCAATTGCTCACCATTCTGTCATTTTGTACAGGCAGTCAATGCAATTTGGTATCCATAAAGAACTGTTATTAAGCTTCTTAGATACCAAATGGCATTAAGTTCATGTGCAAAGTAGCTGAATGATGAGTAATTGAACATTTTAAGTTAATGCACTATTAGCAACAGCATATTATTTAGTGAGAAAATGCCCCCTTTTTAAAAATTACATCACAGTTCTTAATTATTATTCATACTGGAATAGAGATTGAACACATACCACAGAGAAAAAGGACAATGATTTAATGATAACTGATATATGGAAAATCTTTAGGTCCGAGGGGAAATGTTTTGTAAAGAAAGCCACGCCCACTGCCTGCATAATCTAGAAAAAGTTCATTTTGTCATCTTCAATTTATCTATCCACCCATCCATTCGTCAATCCATCCATCCATCCATCCATCAATCCATCTTTACATCCATCTATTAATCCATCTATGCATCGATCCAGGGTTTCATTAAGAAACTGTGACAAGAGGGGGGACAAAAATAGTATGTAAACAGTTTGAGCAATAGTAAAGAAACTCATAATTGTTTACTAACAGAAGAGTTTACCACTAAAGCAAAAGCCTCACCCCCCCTCCTAAACGAAACCCTGCACCATCAATTCATCCACCTAATAAACCATTCATTGACACGTCAACTCACGACAGTCAAAATTCCAATATAGGTCAGTAGATATCCATTGGTTTCAGGAGTCAATCCAAACTTCTCAATATTGACAAATGAAAACATGGAAAGAAACGTAACTCCAGCAATCTCTACTGATATCTTCAGTATTATGACATACAATACCTCTGGTGTTGTTAGTAAAGATACTATTGCCTTTATATTCAATAATCCACCTATGCATAATGTTCATTGCTATGAGGATACTTATTACTATAGTGTATGTATGTATGTATGTATGTATGTATGTATGTATGTATGTATGTATGTATGTATGTATGTATGTATGTATGTATGTATGTATGTATGTATGTATGTATGTATTTATGTATGTATGTATGTATGTACGTAACTATGTATGTGATGAACTTACCCTCCTGGGATTGTGAAGAATTTTTCTTCTTTGATTCTGCTATTTTACGTGGATCTTTGGTTTGTGATGGAACTAAAATAAATACAAGTACTAGAGCTAATATTGTCATTGAAGCTGCAACACCTGAGAATTAGAGAAATTAGAAGAATGATGAATGGGATGAATGAATGGATAGATGGATGGATGGATGAATGGATAGATGGGTGGTTAATATTGTCAGTGGATGAATGAATTGGCAGATGTATGGGCATTGGACAAATATATGGATGAAACCAACGGATGAATGTTTGGAGACCTGCAGCAAACTGTTCACTATTAAGAGTAGTAAGCCATCCTCCTAAAGTGGGACCAACTATAACTCCTAAACCATGTGATACATGAAGTTTACTAAGGGCATCAGCTCGATCTATGTGTGAGAAAAAGATAACATATATACCTTTAGTTACTAAAAAAAGCTTGATATTATCATTTGTTACTAAAAATAGCATCATACTGACATGATACTAAATTATGATGTAATGTGCTATTAATAGACTTATGATACTATATAATAATGAAGTAAAATACTATTAATAGACTTACGATAGCTAATAATAGTAACTTATAATGTAAGATACTATTAATAGACCTATGATACTAATAATAAAGTAAAATACTATTAATAGACTTACAATACTAATAATAGTAACTTATAATGTGAGATACTATTAATAGACTTATGATACTAATAATGAAGTAAAATACTATTAATAGACTTACGATACTAATAATAGTAACTTATAATGTAAGATACTATTAATAGACTTATGAAAACTATATTAATAGTGACTTATAATGTAAGATACTATTAATAGACCTATGATACTAATAATAAAGTAAAATACTATTAATAGACTTACAATACTAATAATAGTAACTTATAATGTGAGATACTATTAATAGACTTATGATACTAATAATGAAGTAAAATACTATTAATAGACTTACGATAGCTAATAATAGTAACTTATAATGTAAGATACTATTAATAGACTTATGATACTAATAATGAAGTAAAATACTATTAATAGACTTACGATACTAATAATAGTAACTTATAATGTAAGATACTATTAATAGACTTATGAAAACTATATTAATAGTGACTTATAATGTAAGATACTATTAATAGACCTATAATACTAATAATAAAGTAAAATACTATTAATAGACTTACAATACTAATAATAGTAACTTATAATGTGAGATACTATTAATAGACTTATGATACTAATAATGAAGTAAAATACTATTAATAGACTTACGATAGCTAATAATAGTAACTTATAATGTAAGATACTATTAATAGACTTATGATACTAATAATGAAGTAAAATACTATTAATAGACTTACGATACTAATAATAGTAACTTATAATGTAAGATACTATTAATAGACTTATGAAAACTATTAATAGTAATGTATAATGTAGTGTGCTATTGATAGACTTACGATACTAATAATAGTAACTCACAAACCTCTTGTTCCAGTAACATCTGACATTATCATTTCACAACCTGTGTACATATAGAGGATAGCAAAGGATAGAATTATTGAATGAGAAGAATTCTTATAATTATAGATATACAAGTATGTGGAACAGAGAGAAAAACAGCAGATAGAAAAGGATATATACATACATACAACATATATGTACATATATACATACATACCTACGTACATACATACATACATACATATATATAAATATACACAGATTAATAGAAAAAATAGATAGATAGATAGATAGATAGATAGATAGATAGATATACAGTAGACTTCAAAATTATTGCAACATGGAAATAAGTGTGATGAAAGTGGAATACATGTAAAACGTGGATTCCACTACTAGCTAGAAAGCCATTTTATGAAGCATTATATAGTTGATTTGGATTTCAAAACTAAGCCATAAAACCACTCTATGGCTTCACAATTTGGAAATGATAATTTTGAAGTCTACCGTATAGATAGATAGATAGATATTGGTAGACAAACAAACAAACAGATAAGTGAATAGATCTCTAAAAAAACATACAATGAAAAACGTGAATAAAAACAGCAGCCATTCGTGAGAAGACCAAATAAATGACATTAGTGGCAATAGCAAGAAATGAGAAAAAGAAAAAACACCCCATGAGACAAAAAGTCATGTATATCTTTGCTCCAAATTTGTCAGCAAATCGTCCAAACCAGGGACCCAGGAAAATAGGTCCAACAGCTGACATTGATTCCAAGTAACCATAAGTTACTGTATCAACTCCTAATTTCTTGATTAGAAACTGCAAGAAATATAGAGGAGGTGGGAGGTTAGGGAGAAAAGAGAAAGAAAGACAAAAGGTGCAGAAGTAAGAAAAGAAAAGAAGAAAAAGAAAGAAAGAGGGACCATGAGGGGACTCAGAGGAGATGACAAAAGAGATAAATTATAAAAAGAATGAGAAGTCAGAGGAAGTGTGAAATAGAAGAGAAGGAAGGTAGTGACAAAATATAATTATCAAGATACCAAAGTAGAAGGTAGGTGATCATGAGACAATGAAGAAAGAGGAAAATATACGAAAGAATCAAAATATATAATAGAGGTAGTTGTCCCTGGGATTGAAGATCCCATGAACTTTAACAGGAAAATTTTGATTTACAATCAATAGATGCGTGGGTACATTGACTGTACTGTCCCTCCCATATTGTAAATGTGTGCTGTATAAAAACTTCTACCATGCCTAAAGTAAACTGACCAATCAGATTGCTTAAAATGAGGTTGATAAATGTGTTATCAACCTCTTCAGGAGGTTGATAACTAGTTATCAACCTCTTATTTTAATCAATTTGATTAGTCACTTTTACTGCATTTCCCGCTCATTGCTGGGAGATAGGAAATATTGTTTTCTTATTATTCTTTTCCATGATATTTTATTATACAACAATTATAAATTATGTGATTAAAGCATTATTTGTGTTAATAATCTAAGTAGTTGTACTGTTCAGTGATTGCAGTTATAATTGACAGTTTTTCTGCCATTTGTGGAACTGTTGACACTTGTTCTTTTTGATCATCTGACACCTGTTTGTATGCAAGGCCTTAGCATTCGCATTCCTCGATGTCTCTTGTGAGAGTTGGGTGGGGCTGGTCTTGACTGCGCTCGCGCTCCTGGAAGAGCCACACCTTATACTGGATGGAGGAGGAGCCGGAAGTCTGCCACATGCTACTAGTAGGAGCTCTTTGCGATTGAACTGTTGATCAGTTACTTGTCTAAGGAGTCACAGAAATCCATACTAGGTTAGTGAAATTATGTATACTGTTGCCACGTGCAAAGATTTGCTTAGTTACTACATTTCGCGCGCGTTTCATGGTAGAAGACAGTTATACACCTCGGTACGGTTTCTACTGGAGTTATCAAACCTCATGCCTTCGGCCCTCGGTTTGATAAATCCAGTAGAAACCTTTACCTCGCTGTATAACCTATACTTATATATCACTTCAATGAGGTTCATATACCACATCACTATAACCATCTCGTGCACTACATACTGAAATTACAGCAATTGAAGTGTGATCTTGACAAGCATACATCACTTGCTTTGCTCATGCTGTATGCTTGTCTGGACACAATTCTCACACTGTAGTATCTACACTTGTCGATGAGGGGTGCTTTGTTTAAAACAACATCATTACAATGAAATAATATAGCACAGTGTCACCAATGGGATCAGTATATTTATCATTAGAGTCCCGGCAATGACCAAATTTGCCAAACCATTTCACATTGCTAGGATTCCAATCTGAGTTTCATTTAGTGATCGCAAGACTACCGTTTCAAGTGTTCAATCTATTTTGTCGAGAGGTTGTCGCAAAGAGTGGGAATTCCACTGTTTGTAACAGCCATTGTTACTACAGTGAAAATACAAAATTAAATAGAAAAGTGGCCTGAACACTTTGTAGCCCTATTGAAGGTAAGCATTTATGTCCAGTTTCAGATGTGTGTGATCCATCATGCTCAAGAAAAATGTACCTAAAAGTTCGATTTCCAGCTCTTTGTAAT
The DNA here is from genome assembly GCA_947044365.1 of Petrosia ficiformis. Classification (NCBI taxonomy): domain Eukaryota; kingdom Metazoa; phylum Porifera; class Demospongiae; order Haplosclerida; family Petrosiidae; genus Petrosia; species Petrosia ficiformis. The sequence continues at coordinate 1,645,276 of OX345641.1, read as the reverse complement.
TTGGTTTATAAGTATTGGATAGCTGCGAAATTTTAGCTGAAAGAAGCTCTTCCCAAGATCTGTTTAAAGGAATAGTTATCTTGTATGTAGCTGCAGTACTTTCTTGTAAAATAATAGTAACTAAAAAAAGTCATGAATATCATTACCGAGCTAGAGCGCCACCTTAAACCCCGTGGAAAGCAATTATAGGGATGGCCCTACGGGCCATAATAAGCTCATTTTTTTAAAAAGTAACACTTCTGATCCTTCTTTTGAGAGCATAGAGCATTAAGTGTTATATTTTTAACTGCATACAAATTATCATAACTATTTTTTAATTGCAGTAAGACAACATTTTGCCATTGTGATAATATTGGCAGACCAAAATCATGCTATACAATTATTTCAGTGGAATAATACTGCAATGTATTGAATTATTGCCCATCCCTACCACAGTCATAGTATAAATTTAACTAACTGGATATACTCCTACTTGAATCCAGAATGCTGTACTAAAGAGAAACATCAGAAGATGACAAACAATACTCATTTTAGTATAAAGGGCAGTATTTTCAATAAACAATTTCTCATTTCCATTTTCCTCTTCATTAGCAACACCTGTATCTTTTCCTTCTTCTTCCATGTTATGTTGGATTTAAATGACTGATAAGACTAATTTATAATCAAATATGAACTTATAAATCTGCAACACTTTATTAAATCATTTAATTAGTGAAATGTTTATGAGTTCATATTTGATTATAAATCAGTTTTATGGTCACAGTTTTGATTGCTGCACAGGCTTCTATGTATATACAGTGGACATCTCTAAAATGAGGACACCTCTGCATTGTTAAACTAAAGGTCATTCACGTTCACCTTGTCCTCAGAAATGCATGACCAACTATCTTTTTACCTGTACCATTTTCATATAATTATCCTTCCCGTTCTTTTTTGTGTATATCAAATCTCAATCCATTGCTTCATTATTGAGTTACAGTATAATCCTTATGACATTAAACTATACACTGTAGTACATATAAAGTCATACATCCTAATTTTGAGGACATCATGAATGTGAACAGACTTTATAACTATAACTAAAACCCCAAAGTATCATATATGTCTTTTTATAAGTTAAACTTTATTCCTGAAATAAATAATAATAAATATCAACTAAAATAGACTACTAACTATAATAATGATTTAAAATTCATCAATGATTACTATTAACTAGCTAGCAATGCATGTATAATGATATAAATAATAATAATAATTATTCTATTCCAGGCGGATGATGAGCATTAATTAGAATAGCCACACCAGCATTCATGATGAAACCAAACAGACCAAGACTGGAATATCCCAGTGTGGAATACATATAGGCACCCATTGTGGGAGAGAAAGTTCTAATTATGGAATGTGTAGCCATACTGAGACCGAGAGATGTACCTAATGAAGGAAGACATGTAGGTATGATAGTCTTGGTACCAGTGTTTTTGATAAGCTCATATGGCACACCATTGGCCCATAGAGCTTCTTATTTGGCACTACACAGTACTCTCTTTGGGCCAGTGGCGCAGTTAGTTATGATTATATTGTCACTAACAGCATTAACTCTTTGTTAATTGGCTCAAGATGTATTCTTAATGGTGCACACACTAACCAATTTGGCCCATGCTTCAAAAGTTATCAAAAACTCTGCTCGGTACTCACCCCCTTTGCATAGAGAGGAAGGGGTCTAGTATCGCACGCATCATAAAATGGTCTCCTTTCCCTAGAAATCTTGGGGAAACCGCATGTGTGTTGTGTAATACACAGTAGTTAAGTAATTAAATCTTTTTGAGACAACTCTATGATACCAGACCCCTTCCTGCTAATAACATGTTACCATGAGGTATCATTTTTCTACACCTACTAATAACTAGTCATGTGCAATACATTTCGATATATCGAAATATCGACATTTTCATTCAATATTGGATACAATATTGGCTTTTGGGTGTATCGGTACACTGTAATACAAACTGGGTTTTCTATTTTACCTAATTTTATACCTAAAAGCAATTGTAACAAGCTAGTGTGTATAATTTTGATTGATTTCTTTTACCATTTCTTGACAAATAGAATCAAATAAGTCATTTATTAACATTTATAAGCATTTCAATTATTATTTTAAATATCGTTATACTGTATCGTATTGTGATACTTTTGATAGCGATATGCAGTACTATTATTTAGTTGTATCACACATCACTACTAATAACATATCACCACCAGGTTGAGGTATCATTTTTTGAAAAGCTGTCTCATTCAAATGCTCAACATAAAGCCACTGAAATTTGGTATCCCAATGATAATCATACTGCATACAAAATACTTCATTGACTTCCTAGTTGCATACATGTATATATAGTTATAGAGTGTACTTGCAGTCACTATTGTATATATAGTTATAGAGTGTACTTGCAGTCACTATTGTATATATAGTTATAGAGTGTACTTGCAGTCACTATTGTATATATAGTTATAGAGTGTACTTGCAGTCACTATTGTATATATAGTTATAGAGTGTACTTGCAGTCACTATTGTATATATAGTTATAGAGTGTACTTGCAGTCACTATTGTATATATAGTTATAGAGTGTACTTGCAGTCACTATTGTATATATAGTTATAGAGTGTACTTGCAGTCACTATTGTATATATAGTTATAGAGTGTACTTGCAGTCACTATTGTATATATAGTTATAGAGTGTACTTGCAGTCACTATTGTATATATAGTTATAGAGTGTACTTGCAGTCACTATTGTATATATAGTTATAGAGTGTACTTGCAGTCACTATTGTATATATAGTTATAGAGTGTACTTGCAGTCACTATTGTATATATAGTTATAGAGTGTACTTGCAGTCACTATTGTAGTCACTACAAAATGGAGTTTGATTTAACATTTCTTCCTGATATAATGTATACCTGTTGCTGTTTCTGGAACATTCTTAGTTAGTGTGCTATTAGCAACAGCATTCATTAGAGCACCAGACAGCACCATGGGTATAAAACAAATGGCCAGCAACCATGCCTCATTTATCCAAGCCTTGAGTGAAAAAGAAGGGATAAGATTATATATTCATTACTGTTACTATGGTAATTAATTGAGAAATTAAAATAAGATTAACCATCATTTATCCAACCCTTGAGTAAAAAAAGGAGAAGGAAGATCATTACTGTTACCATGGTAATTAATTGAGAAATTAAACTAAGATTAACCATCTTTTATCCAACCCTTGAGTGAAAAAAAGAAGAGAATAAGGAAGATAGAAGATTAACCACTCATTATATATTGATTACTGTTACCATGGTAATTAATTGCTAATGCATTATCTTTTGAACAAAGAGGAGAGACTCAAAAGAAATGAGAATGAGGAAGAAGGACGATTATCCACTACCATTATATATTCATTACTGTAACCATGGTAATTAATTGCTAAACAATGCATCATTATTAAATACTGCAATAGAAATTGACAACATACCAAACAGAAATATGACAATGCTTTAAAAATGATTGATATTCGTAAGATCTTCAGATCTGAGGGGAAACGTCTTGTAAAGAATCCCACACCCACCGCCTGCATAATCTATAAATGAATTTTGGGTATTATAAAGGTATCTCTATCGTCTATCATCCATCTGTTCGTCCGTTCATCCGTCCGTCTGTCAATCCGTCCATCCATCCGTCCATCCATTCATCCATCCATCCATCCATCCGTCCATCCATCCGTCCATCCGTCCATCCATCCATCCGTCCATCCATCCATCCATCCATCCATCCATCTACTCACAGCAGTCAATATTCCAGTATAAGTCAGTAGATATCCGTTAGTTTGAGGAGTCAATCCAAACCTCTCAATACTAACAATTGAGAACATGGAATGAAACACACCAACTGGTATGCCTACAATTGTTTTTAGTACTATCAGGTATGAAACCTCAGGTATTGATAGTAAAGATATTACAGCCTTCATATTCAATAACCCACCTGTAAAATAGATATTAAGATATGTATTTAGTGTCGTTACAGTGTATGTATGTATGTATATATGTATGTATGTATGTATGTATGTATGTATGTATGTATGTGTGTGTGTATGTATGTATGTATGTATGTACGTATGTATGTGTATGTATGTATGTATGTATGTATGTATGTATGTGTGTATGTATGTGTGTATGTACGTATGTATGTATGTATGTATGTATGTATGTATGTATGTATGTATGTACGTATGTATGTATGTATGTATGTATGTATGTATGTATGTATGTATGTATGTGTATGTATGTATGTATGTGTGTATGTATGTATGTATGTATGTATGTATGTATGTATGTATGTGTATGTATGAATGTATGTATGTGTGTATGTATGTATGTATGTATGTATGTATGTATGTGTGTATGTATGTATGTATGTATGTATGTATGTATGTATGTATGTATGTATGTATGTATGCATTCATCTTGTTGTTTATACTTACCTTCTTGGGTTTGTGAAGAATTTTTTTTTTGTGATTCTGCTATTCTTCGTGGATCTTTTGTTTGTGAAGGAACTACTACCAAAACAAATACTAGAGCTAATATCATCAGTGAAGCAGCAACACCTGAGAATTAGAGGAATGAATAGATTGATGAATAGATAGATTGATAGATGAATAAGATGGATGGATAAATGAGTGGATGGATGGATGGATAAATGAGTGGATGGATGGATGGATAAATGAGGGGATGGATGGATGAATGGATGGATGATGGATGGATGGATGATGGATGGATGGATGGATGGATAAATGAGTGGATGGATGGATGAATGGATGGATGAATAAGATGGATGAATGGAAAGTTTGATGGATGCATGGATGATGAATGAATATAATATTATATACATGCATATACTAAGGACGTGTAAATAGAAAGATGAATGAGAGATTGATTTATGAATATTGATTGAGAGTAAATAGATGGATGCTGGATGGATGGATGGATGGATAAATGAGTGGATGGATGGATGGATAAATGAGTGGATGGATGGATGAATGGATGGATGATGAATGGATGATGGATGGATGGATGGATAAATGGGTGGATGGATGGATGGATGGATGGATAAATGGGTGGATGGATGGATGAATGGATGGATGAATGGATGGATGATGGATGGATGGATGAATGGATGGATAGCTGGATGAATGGATGGATGAATGATGGATGGATGACAGATATAACAGATGTATGGACAGATAATGGATAGCTAAATTAATGAACATCCAAACACCTGCAGCAAACTGTTCACTATAAAGAGTAGTAAGCCATCCTCCTAAAGTGGGACCAACTACTATTCCTAATCCATAAGATATGCTGATTTTACTCAGGGCATCTGCTCGATCTATTTATGAGAAATAAATACATGTCTATAATAAATTTTCAAAACAATTAATAGTTACAAAAAATAGCTTGTTACTGGATCATTAGTTACTAAAAATAGCTTGTTACTGGATCATTAGTTACTAAAAATAGCTTGTTACTGGATCATTAGTTACTAAAAATAGCTTGTTACTGGATCATTAGTTACTAAAAATAGCTTGTTACTGGATCATTAGTTACAAAAAATAGCTTGTTACTGGATCATTGGTTACTAAAAATAGCTTGATGCTGGATCATTAGTTACTAAAAATAGCTTGATACTGGATCATTACTTACTAAAAATAGCTTGATACTGGATCATTAGTTACTAAAATAGCTTGATACTGGATCATTAGTTACTAAAAATAGCTTGCTAAAATGACATGGGATCACTCACGATATGATGTAATATGCTATAAATAGACATACTAATAATAGAACACAAACCTCTAGTTCCAGAAACATCTGTCATTATCATTTGAGCACCTATACATAAATAGAGAGATAACAAATATATATATTTAGACATATAGACAGACAGTCTGGATGTATAATACAGGTAAAAAACTATATTGCATATTGCGGCCAATAATATCATGATACAGTACAATACAATACAATATCATGATATTTCAATATTTGAAATGCTTATAAAATGAGAATAAAATGTCTGTTTGGTTGTATTTGTCAAGAAATGGTAAACGAAATCAATCAAGTTATGCACACTAGCTTGTTATAATTCGTTGACTTGTATACACATACTTGACCTATGTACATGTACTTGACTTAGGTACATGTACTTGACTTATGTACATGTACTTGACTTATGTACTTGACTTAGGTACATGTACTTGACTTATGTACTTGACTTAGGTACATGTACTTGATTTATGTACATGTACTTGACTTATGTACTTGACTTAGGTACATGTACTTGATTTATGTACATGTACTTGACTTATGTACATGTACTTGACTTATGTACATGTACTTGACTTGTGTACTTGTAACCATGTACTTGACTTATGTACATGTACTTAACTTATGTACTTAAGTACCAATACTGTGTACTGTCTCATGTCTGTGTAAAGAGAACTCACCATGAAAAGCATGCATAAACACTCCCGCCATTCGAGATAGAATCAAATCATTCACATCATCAGCCATGGCAAGAAAGAAATAAAAGATGAAAGAACCTGTGAAACAAAGCATCATGGCAGCCTTTGCACCAAATCTATCTCCAAACCTTCCAAACAAAGGACTAGGAAGGATCGTTGCTAAGGCAGCGAACGTCTCCAGGTAACCGTAGGTTACAGTACTGACTCCTAGCTTCTTGATTAAAAACTAGAGGAAAGAAATAGAGATGATGGGATGAGGAACAGAAGAGGAAGAAATATTCTAACTATTATTCTAACTATAGCCAATAACTTCACTTTTAGTCATTCATGTTCACCATGACCTCAGAAAAATGTTCATAACTTTAGTTTGAATTGACCAACAGTCTCTTTTCTATCATTTTCATATTCGCATTCTTTTTTGTGTATGTCAAATTTCAATCCATTCCTTCATTATTGTGTTACAGTATACATGTAATCATGTATTAACCTTATGACATTAAACTATACACTACAGTACATATAAGTTATTGAGTTACAGTATAATCATGTATTAACATTATGATATTAAACTATACACTATAGTACATATAAGTTATTGAGTTACAGTATAATCATGTATTAACCTTATGACATTAAACTATACACTATAGTACATATAAAGTCATCACATCCTAATTATGATATCATCGTGAATGTGAAAAGAGTCTAGTACAGTGGGTCGACTAGTTCAAAAGTTTGAAGAATCCAAGATAGCTCTAGAGACACAAGTTGATGAATATACATGTATAACCCTACCGAGACAACTAGTAATTAACATTCCTTCGGGCTTCATGTGACAATTACAATCTGATTGGTTCTGCACATATTTCTGCAGCGGTCATGGAAAGTCGACGAGAGTCACCTGACTATTATTTCAGGTCCCCCAGAATACAAGCTGTCTATCGAGACAAACCATTCCTTCGTAGTACAGCAAGTTATATCCGAACGAGATTAACCAGTATATGGGGAACCATTTATATAAGATTATGTATTGTGTAAATCTGTCATTAAGTGGACAAAATGAATTTAACTAACTGGGTATACTCCTACTTGAATCCAGAATGCTGTACTATATAGAAACATCATTACATGACATGCACGACTCATCCTAGTATAGAGAGCTGTGTTTTCAACAAATAGTTTCTCTTTGCTGTCATTTCCAGTGTGTCCTCCAATTGTAACACTCTCATAGTCAACATCCTTTTCTTCATCCATCTCTCTTCCTTTGTGGTGACAACGAGGATTATCGGTACTGTAGGGGTTAAATATAAATGGGCGTGGCTTATGAAAATGGCTTCTGATAGAAAGGTGAGTTCTTAAATCACAATAGTAGTGTCACATGATCTTAACATATAGGATCAGCTATCTGATATATCCCTCTATCCTCCTCCCCCTTCGAGGGTACAATATGAGATACGTACACTTCCTCTCCAATCAGAAGTTGGTCAAGTACGAAGAGCAGTGTGTCATTATTATTCAATTGTAAAGGTATGTAATAGTTAATGGTTGCCATGGTGATTAAGTATATTTTTGTAGGCTAGATGGAATGAAACGAAACTACATGTTTCTTCATCATATAACGAACTGAAAAGTACATGTTCACATGTATACGTTTATATTATAGTATATGTGTACATACATACATGTACATACTTACATACGCATGTACACACAATGTACATACATACATACACACATACTTACATACATATATGTATGTAAGTATGTGTGTATGTATGTATGTACCAGGGCATAAACAAAGGTGGTAACGTTTGAAGGTTCGTTATAATTCCTTACCTTCGAAGGTAGAATCCATTCCACAAAGGTTCGGAATTAACACGTGCTTAATTATTTGCTGCAATAATTATTTATAACTCTTAATCATTTGTCACGTGGAGATTGATAATGGCTGAGAGTGAAGAGACCATGGACAAGAGTGTGGACTTTCAAAACCAGAATGTACTGAATCTCATCTGCCATCTTCTGAATTAAGAGGTCTCCCATTAGATAAACACTTGTATAGGTACAAAGTTAACACATTCATAGTGTTACACCTTCGTGAACCTTGTTCTAGTTGAAACAAACCTTTGAAGGTGTAAAAATCACCTTCGTTTATGCCCGCCCTGGTATGTACATTGTGTGTACATGCGTATGTAAGTCTGTACATGTATGTATAATGTATGTAATTATGTATGTATGTAATTATGTATGTATGTATATATGTATGTTTGTAAGTATGTATGTATGTTTGTACATATGTATGTATGTATGCATGTATGTATGTATGTATGTATGTTTGTAAGTATGTATGTATGTTTGTACATATGTATGTATGTATGCATGTATGTATGTATATGTAGTTATGTACCTATAATTTTACATAATTATACATGTACATGTATATGTATTTATAATTTTATATTATGCACATTTCACATCAGATCAGCTTTCTGATTATGGTATAACAAGAGACAGTTATGTGGTACAAGGTAGTTCAGTGGGTGGAGCTATGTTGCTAGGATACCTTCTAGCTAGAAAAAGTATGTAATTTTAAATTCAATAATAATTTTATTGATTTTGTGGGATTATTTCCACACTTGTGAGACGTCATCTCGTAATATTATAATTTTGACTGCCTTTATGAAAATCATTATTTAATGTATGAGGGAACGTAATATCTTTAAGTCTACAGAGCAACAGGAACTTTTGGAAACTATAATTAGTAGCTGTTGTAACTAAAATACATTATGAAACTTACAATAACTACTGAAAAGTAAGAAGAATGGAAAAACATGTAACTGTGGTTTCAGAAATGAGAAAGTGTAGTTTGTGCCATTATTGTACAATTTCATTTATTTATACATTACCTGACATTATTAAGTTTACATACTATCACTGTACTTCCATTGACTACAATGTACTTTGTGAGTGAAGTACACTGTACTTCAAATGTAAAGGGAATTCACACATTACTCTGATTACAGTACAAAGTAGTACTATAGTACTACTTAGAAGTACAGTTTTATTAAAGTGTAGCTCCCATCATAGTATGTAAGCTTAATTAAGTCAGGTACTGTATATATAATTATAGTTATTACTGAAGAATGTAAATTTAGTTATATTTAACTAAAACAACATTAATATCCGTCTGTCTATCTGTCTGTCTCTGTTGAGCTATGTCAACTTGACTCACTTCATTAGATCTTCAGGAAGTACTATTACTAAAGAATGTTAGCATGCGTACTAGCAGGAGCCCATAATGACGTTGACCAGAAAGTGTAAGAGTATGATCACATTTAATGCGTACTAGTGAATCGTAGTGATATACCAATAAGAGATTTTACCGATATCCCGATAAACTGATAATTAATTTAGATATGTACTAAAAACTGATCTGATATTCTGTCTACCTTCTGGTTTCTGATTCTTTAAATGAAAAATGAGCATTTTCTCAATAATTATTATTATCATAAAAGCAATTAATGGTGCTATAATCACAAGAAATGACATTATTGGTACACTTTTTACAATATCGGATTACTGGATGAGCAACTGTTGTATCTTCATATATTGATTTCATGATTAACCTAATGATGATCTGTTGTAGGTAAACGTTTGACAGTATGCACTGTTCATAATGTCACTTACAGTATATGTCAATAAAAAGTCATCATACAGTACAGTAATTACTCAGTAGTATCATTTTCACACTACAGTAGTTCAACAGTAGTTTTGACAGTAATTGCTGTACTTGTCAATTCAACACCACAGTAGTGAGACAGTAATTACTATACTATACTGACAGTAGAACTAAGATAATTACTGTTACTGTATGGTGAAATTTTATTGACATCTACAGGTGTACTGTATGAACTGCAAAATCTCATAATATACATCTAGTCTAAATGTTAATGTTTAACAGATGGGTTATGTCTATTGTTAGTTCATCAAAACATAACAATCTATTATAGTAATACATGTATCAGTGTTTTGATAAGCTTATATGGCGCGCCATTGGCCCAAAAAGCTTCTTATTTGGCACTGCACAGTTCTCTGTTTGGGTCCGTGGTGCAGTTAATTATGATTATATTATCACTAACAGCATTAACTCTTTGTTAATTGGGTCAAGATGTATTCCCATTTGCGCACACACTAATCATGTTGAGCCAATTTGGCCCGTGCTTCAAAACTTATCAAAACTCTGACATGTAGATATATTGGTGATACCCTCAGGACTGAAGTTAATGGCTATATGGTCATTACAGAAACAAACTTATCTTTATATTAGGACCATTATGGCGAAGAATTACGTACCCTGTGATTGGTGCTGTGCTAGTAGGCGAGGTTTTCTATTTATCAGTTCCTGAAAATAGGAATCAAATTAAAAAAGATATAAAGGAACTTATCGGAAGAGTTTGGTCTAAGTAGAACTGATTGTGAGACTTAAGTATGATCTAGTTATATAGTCAATTGTATAAAACTGAAATTATTACAATTTTCATATCTTTATAAATATTGTACTGATTAAAGAAAGTATACTTATGTAGGGTTGTTATATGGAAGTGGTTATTGCTGCTAAGGTACCATCCCAATCTTGTTCCTGTGCTTTCTTGGTTTTGATATCCCTACATTTTCTTTCATTTTTTTGAAAATGTTTTTATTATTCTTGTACATGTACTTATGTAGGGTTGTTATATGGAAGTGGTTATTTTAATTTTGTTGCTAAGGTACCATCCCGATCTTGTTCCTGTGCTTTCAGTTTTGATATCCCTACATTTCCTTTCATTTAAAAAAAAATTTTTTTATTGATTGTGTAGATAAATATCTGACTCTATCATTAGGGCGTTTTGTGTATGTAACTATAAATAGTAACAAAACCACAATCCACCCACTATTTATAGTAACAAAACCATACCTACTTGTTAGACATGTTCTCTTTTACCAACGAAAGGTTTAGTTTTGACCACCAACATTTGGACTAGATACTCTACCCTTCATCAGGGTAACATATTGAATGCCCAACAAAGAAGGTCCCTTTGGGACTATTTGTAAACAAAGCACCCCTTGCTTGAACTGATGGATGGATGGATTGTACAGTGGATTACCACTATTCTGGATACCCTTGGAACAATTATAATCTGTCCTAATTACAGGGGTGCCCTCATTTCGGGGGTGATTATAAAGCACAGTTTGAGACATTTGTAAGTGTCCTTAATACAAGGATATTTTTATTTCAGGATGTCCTCAATAGAGGATTCCACACACACCCACCCACACACACACGGATATTAATTTGTATTCATGATATGTGATATCATTTATGATTTATTTATTTACAGCTATCTTACTTCCTGTGAGTGTTATTATAACTTCCTTTTACTAATTATTATGGTATCTCCCTTTTAACAGCACAGCAAATTTATATTTGCAAAGATGTACAAAATGAATTGTGCTTAAGGAATGAAACTACAGTAATTAAAAGTGTTGTATATATATATATAGTAATATACATGTAAGTAAATGTATAGGTACCTATGTATACCCAAGATATAGGTAAATAGAGGTATAGGCAAGTAGTATAGGGCAGATACAGATACTGTAGTAGTTTGTGAGTTTCATTTTCCAACAGAAATGTTTAGAGATGTGCTAAAAAGTAATAATGTGCATGAACATATACTAGTGAGTACAGGTATAGATGTAGGCAATATTAGTTGGCAAATATATATACACTGTATATATATATTCCTTATTTTGATAAAAGCATTTCATATTCATCCATCCATTCATCCATCCATCCATCCATCAATCCATCCATCCATCCATCCATCCATCCATCCATTCATCCATCCATCCATCTATTCATCCATCCATTCATCCATCTATCCATCCATCCATTCATTCTATTTAGTGTTGTTTTAGTTAACTATAACTATAACTAAATTACAGATCTGCAGCAATAACTATAACTGAAAATCGGTCAATAATGGGCACTTTTAGTTAGTTAAGTAAAACTAAAACCCTTTTAGTAAGCCTAAAATTGTTTTAGTTAATCAACTGTAACTATAACTAATATAGTGACTAATATGGTCATAATACATGTATATACTAAAACAACACTAATTTAATCATGTATCTACATAATTACATTAATTAAGAATATGTTGTGTACCTTTGAGTGGCTATCACAGTCACTGCACTGTCTAGATGCTAACAGACTAGCACATTTGTTATATGAGTAACCTTAATACTTTAACCTTGTATTCCAGCGTGATGTCATTTATAGCACTAGTGAAATCCTTGACCCAGTGCGATATGTTGTATACCTTTGAGTGGGTATCATAGTCACTGCACTGTCTAGATGCTAACAGACTAGCACATATGTTATATGAGTAACCTTAATACTTTAACCTTGTATTCCAGCGTGATGTCATTATACTGATTATAGCACTAGTAAAATTCTTGACTCAGTGCGATATGTTGTATACCTTTGAGTGGGTATCATAGTCACTGCACTGTCCAGATGCTAACAGACTAGCACATATGTTATATGAGTAACCTTAATACTTTAACCTTGTATTCCAGCGTGATGTCATTATACTGATTATAGCACTAGTGAAATTCTTGACTCAGTGCGATATGTTGTATACCTTTGAGTGGGTATCATAGTCACTGCACTGTCCAGATGCTAACAGACTAGCACATATGTTATATGAGTAACCTTAATACTTTAACCTTGTATTCCAGCATGATGTCATTATAGCACTAGTGAAATCCTTGACTCAGTGCGATATGTTGTATACCTTTGAGTGGGTATCATAGTCACTGCACTGTCTAGATGCTAACAGACTAGCACATATGTTATATGAGTAACCTTAATACTTTAACCTTGTATTCCAGCATGATGTCATTATAGCACTAGTGAAATCCTTGACTCAGTGCTGGCCAGTGGCCTGTTACACATCCTGTACTTAATTACAAGTTAAGTGCTTCATCAGCAGACACTTAAATATTTGTCTATAAATACTCATTGTGTTCATTGAATAGGTATGAAAGTTATCATAAATATGTTGTAACCAATCTGTCTCTGCCTGATTCAGCAACAATCACATATCAACAACATCTATAACAGCAGTTTTTGATATTCCTTTAGTTACCAAATTATAAAACTTTCCTACATGTAACTAAAGGTCATTCATGTTCACTTTGTCCTCAGAAAAATGGCCATAACTGTAGTTTAGAATGACCAACAATCTTTTTACCCCTACCATTTTCATATAATTATCCTTCCCGTTCTTATTTGTGTATGTCAAATTTCAATCCATTGCTTCATTATTGAGTTATAGTATAATCATGTATTAACCTTATGACATTAAACTATACACTATATTACATATAAAGTCATCACATCATAATTTTAAGGACATCATGAATGTGAACAGAATATAAACTAAAACCCTCATTGTAACTTATAGCTAAACAGATCTTTGGATGGGGGTTGTATCATGATTATTAAATAGGGTTGCACCTATACTAGTATAGGGATCTGAATAGGTGCCTATATTTAAGATATAGGCAGAGTATCGGTATAGGCAACTGCATTGTCTATACATTGCCTATACAGCTTACACAATAATTTTCATGCTTTGCAGATTACATTATTGTCAAACTGCACAAGTACAATCTGAAGATATGTGCAACCAAGGCTGAATATGCCTGTAACTACATGTACTTTGGGCTTAATGTATAGCACATGAACAATACAATAATTAACACTGTACCATGTGTAAACAGTTGTAAACTAGATAAATACAACTATATATTTCACACAGACAATACCGGATTGGATCTGCATATAGGCAATATGGATTATGAAATATAGGCATATAGGCAAATTGCTGTATAGGTGCAACACTAGTATTAATATAGTGACAATAGAACACTTATGTTAATTTAATAAAATATGACTGATATTTGAATAGTGTACTACACTGTACAAGGTTTGAATTGCTATGACACATCATTGCACAAGTATGTCCGCTAATTTAACAATGTATGATTACAGATTTGAAACATATTTCTGTTAAATTTGTATAGTATTGATGTAAACCGATATATGTAGCTCAGAGTTTTAGAATAAACTCATATGGCACACCATTGGCCCAAAGAGCTTCTTATTTGGCACTGCACAGTTCTCTCTTTGGGCCAGATGGTGCAATCCATTATGATTATATTATCACTAACAACATTAACTGTTTGTTAATTGGCTCAAGATGTATTCTCAATGATGCACACACTAATCATTGTTGAGCCAATTTGGCCCATGCTTCAAAACTAAACTCTGTTCATATTTGTCATGGTGGATGTGATGACTTTATAATTATGTAATACCAAGGTTTTAGCCAGAACTCAGAGAAAGGAGGATGGCAATGTCAACAGCATGACAACATCAAAGGCCTAATAGCATTCCTATGACCACATCAAAGGAATTAATACATGGAAAGAAGGATGGGCCACCCCCTTTACTCCAATGGCTAAAACACTGTGATATAATGTATAGTTTATTTAATATTGTAATACTTCGAACAGAACTTCTTAAAATTACAAGTATACTTTATTAGACAGAAGAATTTGAACAACACACACACACAGGGTTACTTAAATAGTACAGAATGTTACAGAAGCAACCAGAATAAAAATAGAATAGACTAGAACATCCAGAGAATACTGTAGTAATCCACTAATCATAGGTCAAAGTATCGAATTATAGAGTACTAAATACATACTAACAAGCTGTTACAATTTTAGAGAAACCCCATATTACTGATATGTCATAATGTGATTATATGTAACTGAATAACAAAGTAATGGATTGAAATTTGGCACACACAAAAAAGATAATTATATGAAAATGGTTAATAGATTGTAGTTACTTCCAAACTAAAGTTGTTAACATTTTTCTGAGGTTACGGTGAATGTGAATGACCTTTTAGAAAGTTTTGTATTTTTTAAAATTTTGACTTATTAGGTAGGTACTTCAATGGTTATATGAATGATGATCAGGCTTTAAAGATATTTACGACTTTCTTTATTTCTATAGCTCTAAGCTGTGGTTAAGTATGGCATTAGAATCTCTTTTTATAAGCCAGGACCCCAGCTCTTTTATAAGCCAGGACCCAGCTCTTTTATAAGCCAGACCCTATGCAGCTATATCCTGCTGTTTGTTTTATGAAAACAAACTTAGTTATGTAAGAAGTATACATGTACTTAATATTTTTCCCAATTAAGTCATGTGAATAAAAACTGGTCCTAAAATTAACCATACAGGAAATGACATACTTGAAACTACAAACAAGTCATGTGACTAAACTGGTCCCATAAGGAAATGACATACTAGAAACTAATTAAAGTCATGTGACTAGTCCACATGACTTTAATTAGTTTCTAGTATGTCATTTCCTGTGTGGTTAATTTTAGAACCAGTTTTTTAGTCACAGGACTTGTTTGTATGATAATTAGTTTCTATAGTAGTGTGTTTTAATAATGACCACTTTTAGTTATAGTTATAGTATGTCTAGCTTCCCGAACTTTAGTTTAGTTATAGTTAATTGACTGTAATAATATCAGGCTTACTGAAATGGTTTTAGTTTTAGTTAACTAACTAAAAGTGCCCATTATTGGCTATTCTTCATTTTAGTTAGTTATAGTTATTGCAATAGACTTGTGATTTAGTTTAGTTAACTAAAAGTCACAATGCTTTACTTACCAAAGGGGGTTTTAGTGATAGTGTATAGTTAACTAAAACAACACTTATGTATAGTGTACATGTTTGTTTCTTATATGTGTTGTATACATAGTTAAGAAAGTTGCTGTATCATTCCAGGGGGCTCAGTCAATTAATGGGTATGTACATTAATGAATGTTTGCTTGAGCTACAACAGACCAACAGGATCAATTCAGCTTGGGGAAACTGCTAGCTTGCAGCTAAAATACAAGAACTGCTAACAAGTAAGAAGAAGGGAAAAATAAGTAACTACATACGTATATTATCATATTGAAATTCAAGCCATCGTTAGTGATTACAAGTGGGAATACTTATATATCTTGTTAGAAGGAAATAGAATGATACCTTTTAATTATACAACAGTAAACAGAACTATAACCTGTGAGATCCAAGTCATGTGACTATTAGCTTACAGGAAATATGACATCATTATAGAAATTATGATGATATGGAAATACCACATAATAATTAATTATAATTATTATCAATACCTGTGAGATCCAAGTCATGTGACTACATATATAAGGTCTAAGAGAAAGTACCTAGCTTACGTACAGGAAATATGACACATGAAACTAAATACATATGATAACTGTTATGATATGAAAATACCACATGATTATAATTATAACAAATTTGTATTATTATCAATATCTGTGGGATCCAAGTCATGTGACTATAAGGTCTAAGAGAAAGTACCTAGCTTACAGGAAATATGACACCATTATATAGAAACTAAATATGATACCTGTTATGATATGAAAATACCACATGATAATACATTTCAATACCCAGCCTGTGGGATCCAAGTCATTGACTAAGTCTAGGGAAATATGAGATCATTATAATAGAAACTAAATATGATAACTGTTATGATATGAGAATACCACAAGATTAGAAAATTTGTATTATTATCAATACCTGTGGGATCCAAGTCATGTGACTCTATAAGGTCTATGAGAAAGTACCTAGCTTACAGGAAATATGACATCATTATATAGAAACTAAATACGATACCTGTTATGATATCATACAAATACCCCATGTTTATATAATTATTTATTATTATCATAACTGCGTGAAAAGCAATACCAGTTCCCAAATTTTTTAATAATGAACATTTTAAACACTTTGTGGATTATGCCAGTCTGGATTCCCCCTCTTTGTATAATAGGGATTGATGAAAAAAGGGACATCCCTTCTTGTCTAGGGTTTCAATGGATGTATAATGTTGTATTATAATTAGAAGGAAGTAGTGGCAGTTTACAGCTGTAATTAGCTGTTTGTCTAGACATTCTTTTGAAGAGGAAAATGTAACCAGAAACTCTAAATGTTATAAGTCTGAAGATGCCCTTCAAAATTTTATGAGTATCATTATGTGGTTGATTTAGGGTAAGGTAGGTTTGGATACCCTTGCAGTTAGGGTTCAATGAATATCTTAGCCTCTGAAGGGTCATTACTTCATATAAGGATAGTATAGTAGCTATATTACACATTCAAAATAGTATAGTACTTATACAAACCACAGAATACATACTTGTGAGTAAGAACAAAAACATCCTGATATAATCTTCAGTACTCCTGACATAATTCTTATACTATATGAGACTATATAAATATAACATTATTTCATGACTTCTTATATATGAAGAGAAACAACCCTTTGAAGGCTTTTCTGGACATCACTGAATGGTTGTTACGTTATTTGTTTTCAAATGACTCTGAACTGATTGATATCGATCACTATGTAATAATCTGAGGAATGCCGAGACCTGGATCAGGAAGGTTAGTAATACAGGTATGAAAATTGTGCAGCGTGGAAAAACATCGTTGATCAACAAATTAAAATTATGTACAGATTTCTGGGAATGCAAATTAACGACTATCTCAAGATGGACTTCTATTTTGCTGATGTAGACATTTATCAGTATTCATGTAAACAAAATAATTATGTTATAATTATGTAGGTATATATAACATCATGTAACCTTTCCATTATTAGAGATGATTATATTCATAGATAATTGTATCAAATATGTGCATAATGATGATGCAATGTGCTAAGGTACGTGTTGATAATCATGCAAATACCACACAAGGATGTAGGTGGGGTATTGCGCAATACTGCATGGAATAAACAAAAGCTGATTACTTTAGAGGCCACAGACCCACAGTTTCACAAGCCAAAAGCAATATCTACTGGTAACTAACCCAAGAGAGGTATGCAGAGTGTTGTAGAAGCTTTTTGAGGTTCTTGGTGAGTGTGTGGAAGATAGCCTGTGCTGTAAGCCCTCGAATACCGGACTCCCCGGCCCCAGCTCGTTACCCAAGATACAGAGCATTTCAAAACCCTTGCCTACCAGTTTCTTTCTAGCGTCACTCTGATTCTTTAGCATATATGTTAACACTTGCCTCTCAACTGCACTACAATGTGGGAAGTGAAGGAAGAATAGTATCTGCTAAAGAGCAGTTGGTACCTGACGAAAACCAACAAACAACAGAGAGAGAAACATGGATAGCAGTGGATGAATCAGTTCTGAATGTAGCAGGAAGATATCAGCTTTTTCTGGCACCTACTGACAGTGAATGGATACCAGGACTTGACCGACTGTCTCAAATGGAATTTGACTGTCACATACATCCAACAAGCCATTTTGTAGGGTTGGCACCTCTCATAACACTACCTATCGAAGGAATACGACAACCATTTGACATTTGTGGACTAGGTAACGAAGTCACAGTTCTTTACCCAAAAGCACATGAAGCAATACACGGATACTTAAAACGTAGAAAGAAGCTTTCAGAAGTTGAAGCAGCTAGATATTATCAACAGATCATTAATATAATTGCCAACGCTCACAAGAGTGGAGTTGTATTGAGAGATTTGAAGCTAAAGAAGTTTATTTTCACAGATTTATCAAGGTAATTATGATTATACTTTTCATTACTACATGTACATCGGTTTGGTCTTTTTGTGCCATCTCTTGGTTAATTCTATTTATCCATCTATCTGTCTATCTATCTATTACTTTCATCTATTACTTTCATCATCTATTTACCAGTTCATCCATTACTCATCTATTTATCTATCTATATACTCATTTATCCATCACTCATCTTGCACCCACTTGTTTATAACTTAAAATCCCTAAAGTAGTAAATTTTAGCGCCAGTCTGTCCTCTGATCTGTTAATAAAATTAATCCATATTAATATACACAAATACTGTTTATAGTTTATTGAAGTGGTCTATGGAAAACAGAACTTTGGACTTTAGGGAAATTTCAAACCATCAACAGGCATTTCTATAGTCCTCATTCAAGTTCATAATACACACTCTACAATGTGTTGAGAATAATCGAGTTGTGGTTGACATAAATTCCATAGTTTGCTGTGGGCTATTGTTGGTTGTAATGACACTATACATGTTAACTTAATCTGAGAAAATTAGTTTGACCTGTACTATGTACCTGAAAATGAACCTCGTTTCCATAGCAATATGTCATGAATTTATAATGAGCTCAGTTTCAACACCTTTAAAGTAGAATCACGTAGAGTTGAAGCTGGGCTCATTATAAATTCATAGTTTCATAATACTGTTATTTTAGTTAACTAAACTATCAAGCAATAACTGTAACTATAACTAAAATGGGCACTTTTAGTTATATAGTTAACTAAAACTAAAACCCTTTTAGTAAACCTAATATTATTCTAGTTAATTAACTTATAACTATAACTAAATTGTGATAAACTAGACATACATAACTAAAAGTGCTCATTATTGTCATACTAAAACAACACTATTTCATCATATGCAATTCAATAATAAATTCAATGGTGGTACACTATACATATACATATACACGCTGCGTTTTTATAATGACTCAGTTTCCACTCAATGTGGTGATCCTACTTGAATAAATTTATAAATATTCGTACTATCTAAAATTGCAAGACAAAACACGTACGAAGAAAATGAACATTTGACCCAAACAAATATAATCGTTTTTACGAAATCTCCTCGCATTGTGACAAGAGTTATTCCTATAACTAAATTAAGTCCCAGCTTGCATCCATGAATAGCAGATGAGTGATGGATTGATAATTAGATGGATAGATGGTAATGGATGATAAACTGAATGAATAGATGAACAAATGAATGATAATAGATACAATGTATATGAACAGATGATGTAATTGATGGCTTGTTTTAATTTTGTAACATCATCACCTGATGATCATGTGATCAAAGACCAAAAGCAACGTTTTAAGAACTAATGCATGTTAAATCATGTGACAGACATGTGACTAATTGTATTAGTTTGATGATAGATAGACAGATAGAGAATTGGCCAGGAGAGAGAGAGAGAGAGGGGGGGGGGGGGGGGAACCCAGTCAAGAATGAGCATCTGACTAGTTGAATCTCTATTCTTAACATCACAGATCTGATAAGTTGTTGAACTTAATTTTTGCTATGAATTCGAGTGAATACCATTTTAAAGAAATATGAAAGTAAATACTAAAATGCATTTATTGAGTATATTATTAAACTGAGAAATATCCTCTTGATAGTAAGGAACACGTTGGCTTTAGGAAAGAGTAAGGTTTTGTATAATATATAGTACCATAATATAAATATATGCTCTAATTATAAGTACAAGCCATTCAATACTCTTTATTTAGATATTTAGTACAATATACCATTGACTAAGACTCCTAAGGATTCCTCTTCAGGATACCAAAGCTCCCAAATACAAATTGGGCCAATAAAATACATCAGAACCTTTAATTGGAGTATATATGGTACTATTTTAGTTAGGGTTGGGGTTTCTATACACCATATATGCTGTAATTATTTAATGCTATGGTAGTTCTTATAATACTGTTTAGAATGTATGTATAATGTAAAACAGTTACATGTTTATTGTGTTTGTTTGTTGATATGTTCCTTTTGCTTGCATGCTATGCACATGAATTTTAATGTAGCTTAATGTAGAAACATGCATCTATCAATGTACTACCTACGTATGTATTTTATCATAGCTCCACATAGTAAGTAGATTATTACATATTACAAATGGTTCAACACCACATGTACTGTATTATGCAATAGTTTTTATTTAATTAATGTAATAATTTCCTTACATGTTGCAAAGCTTGCACCTTATTTGGCATATACTGTCAATATTAAATACCTTTCTGTTGAGATGTTCCAAACACTTGATAACTTGATTGAGTTTTCAAATATGATTACATGTACAAGTATGATTATGTATGCATACATATGTACACATACCTACATACACACATACCTACATACACACATACCTACTAGACATGGGGGCAACTAAGTTTGTATTAGTACTAGCTGTACACATTTTCTGAGTACTTGATTGTATTTTGTACTGTACACATACATATATATATACACATACATATGTAACATACAAATATACATATAATGTACATACATACACACATGTACATACATACGTACATACAATGTACATATATATACATGCAACATACATATATACATACATATATACATACATACATACATACATACATACATGTACATACATACGTACATACAATGTACATATATATACATACAACATACATATATACATACATATATACATACATACATACATACATACATACATGTACATACATGTACATACTAACATACGAGTACATGTACTGCACAACATAATCACAATAATTATATAATTATTGTTTAATAAATATTTTTTTATTATCTAGATTACAAATATACTTATCAGATTTAGAAGATGCTTTTATGATATCTGGTCAAGGACTAGGAAACGATCTCTTGGATGATCGACATGGCTGTCCTGCCTATGTTGCACCCGAGATGTTACATCCTGGTTCCTATTCTGGACGAGCAGCAGACATGTGGAGTGCTGGTGTCATCTTATATACTCTCCTAGTTGGCCATTATCCATTTTTTGATGTTCATCCTCAAAATCTATTTACAAAGATCCGATCCGGTCATTACCATATTCCTGAAAATATCTCTTATCTGGCACGATCTCTGATATGCTCGTTGCTTAGTTACGAACCTGGCTTACGACCAAGTGCAGAAGCTGTATTGGACCATCCATGGATGACACACCCACCAACAAGCATAGAAACAACATTACATCATAAACACATGGGAGTTGATCAAACTGTACCCACTCACAAGTTACTATAGCAACTAAATAATTAATGAAAGATGGAATAAATAAAGACAGTTTTATTCTTACATCATGCGATGCATCATTCTGCAATACTCTACTTAATACACACACATGGCTATATACTCACTATGCTATACACACTATACACACTATACACTACATACACTCTATATAAATATTATAGTCTTATCCTATCACATGACTTGTTCTTGTTTAATGTCAGATAATTGTTATCGTTATATCCTGTCATGTGACTTGTTTGTTTATACATGTTTTTGTGTTCTTGTGAGTGTAAAATAGGTCACATGTCATGTGACATCTGTTTATTGTTGTACAGTTTTGAATAGGTTAACAAGTGTGAGTAATGAAGTGTCATAACTGGTCATGACTTGCATTATATTTTGTTATTCTTTTGTTTCATTATTATTTTGCTAGTTGCGTCTAGCTTCTGAAAAATAAAAATTGAATTACTAAAATGATATAATTAACTGCATGACTACATCATTTCAATTAACTACTGTGAATGGAGAAACCTCATACTAGTTTTATTAACTGAAATAATATTAGGCTTACTAAAAAGGTTTTAGTTAACTAACTAAAAGTGCCCATTATTGGCTTACTAAAAGGATTTTAGTTTTAGTTAACTAACCATTATTAGTTATAGTTATTACAGTAGACCTGTAATTTAGTTATAATTACATGTAGTTAATTAAAATTCTAAATGCCTTACTAAAAGGGGTTTGATTATAGTTAACTAAGTACATATATAATAATATATATAAGAAATTTTAATCTGAATTACTAAAATCATATGACTAACTGTATGACTCCTTTCATTAGTAATTAACTACTACAAATGGAGACATGCAAACAGTCTAAATTGGACTTACAAACTTTATATTGCTGTAATTAACTGCATGACTCAATCTACAGTGCATTATGTATTATGTAATTAAATGGGGGGTTGGGTTTGCGTGCCAACACTCAGTATTGTACAGATATTGCCCCCTCATTAGTTATTAAAATTACTTTAGTTCTACTGTCAGTAATTACTGTGTCACTACTGTGGTGCAAGTATACATGTACATATACATCACCATACAGTAACAGTAATTACCTTAGTTCTACTGTCAGTATAGTACAGTAATTACTGTCTCACTACTGTGGTACAAGTACACATACATGTACATCACCATACAGTAAAAGTAATTACTTCAGTTCTACACTCTCAAGTAATTACTGTCTCACTACTGTGGTGCAAGTACACATACATGTACATCACCATACAGTAAAAGTAATTAATTCAGTTCTACACTCTCAAGTAATTACTGTCTCACTACTGTGGTGGAAGTACACATAAATGTAGATGTAATATGTATGTGTACATCACAATACAGTAACAATAATTACTGTAGTTCTACTGTCAGTACAGTGCAGTAATTACTGTCTCACTACTGTGGTACAAGTACACATATATGTAGATGTAATATGTACATGTACATCACCATAAAGTAACAGTAATTACTGTAGTTCTACTATCAGTACAGTACAGTAATTACTGTCTCACTACTGTGGTGTTGAATTGACGGCCGGGGTAATGAAACCACCAAATGACACCAACACCAACCTTAGCATATATACATGTTACATGTACAGATTGCTACAAAACATTCATGTACATGTACATATACATGTATATGTACATGTACATGTACATAACACAATTATAAATTAATGATTCAATATAATAAATTATGTAATTATAATACGAGTAAACTATACTAACACTTCAAAACTGAAAATATAAATAATCTATATGATACAGTGATTAATATAGTGTCAATTCTAATAATAATTGATTAATAACAATGTGTAGAAAAGGTGATATAACAATTGATTAAAATTTTAAAAATAAGGAAAAAAAATTTAAACTCACACAAATAAAAAATTTCACATAAAAATTGTACCAAAAAAAACACATGTGTCTTTTGCTCACGATGAGGGAAATAATTACCGACCTCCTCCCCCCTTCACACTAGGGGATCACTTCTACATAGTTAACTGGTATCACACCTTCTTTATTTTTGATTCCCTCTACGTACCCTCGCTATGAAAAATACAAGTACATGTACATACATGTATGTAGTATCCATCCATCCATCCATTCACCCACCCACCCACCACTCCATCCATCCATCTGTCCATCCAGCCGTCCATCCATCCATCCACCCACCCACCCATCCATCATCTATCTATTCATCCATCCACCCATCCATCCATCAATCCATTCTCATTAGAACTCACCCACCAGTCATCGTTCAGTTTAGCAGTGATTACTAACTTATCGCCCTCTTTGAATCCCAACTCGTCATTTCTATCAGGATTACAATCATACAGTGCTTTTACAAGAAACATTGTTGGGCTCTGTAAATAAATAAGAACAAATGATGGATGGATGGATGGATGGATGGATGGATGGACGGATGGATGGACGGATGGATGGATAGGTGGCTATACATGTATACATGTAGATAGAATAAATAAATGGATGTGTAGATACATACACATGTAGATAAATAGATAGATTGATGGGACACAAGAAAGTGACACCTTATTATCAACATCTGGTATTTTGGGCATTCCTGATTCTCGTTTCTTTCTCTTAGGGACGACAGGTAATCCAGTGGGACTACTAATTAGGAATTAGAATGATGAATTATTGGATGAGAACATGGATAAGTGCTTGATGGATGAAGTAGGTGAAATGATGAATGAGTGAATGGACTAATAAAGGGACAGACTAATGGTCGAGAGATGGGCTAATGGATTAGTATATGGAATGTTGGTTGAGAGGATGGACTAATACATAAATGAATAGGCTAATGGTGAATGAATGGAGTAATGGATGAACTAATAGATGAGTTGATGAGTAAATTAGATAATGGATGGAATGCCAGTTGAGTAGATGGACTAATGGACAAGTAAATGGATGGATGGAATAGGGTAATAATAGACGAGTGGATGGACTAATGGATGATGGATGATGAGCAGATGGACTCATGACTAATGAATGATGGATTTTCAGTGAGAAATAATTTTCTAACTTACGTTAGTGGAACAGCTGTCTTTGATACAGTACGAACAGGAGGAGGTGGGGCTGGGTTTGAAGGGGGTGGGTAAGGGTTCTGATTTGGAATAAAAAATGAAGATTTTTTTGATGGAGATCGTTGTGTGCCAAGTAGACCTGAAGATCCCTTAGGATCTATGAATTGAGAAACGGGTCTCTTTGACATTAATGGACTAGAGGTAATATGACGAGTGATCCTAGGTGAGTATGATGGACTGTTGTTACCACTATTCGATGAACCAACAGTCAATCCACCAATTATATTATCAGCAGTTTCACTACGCTTCATTCCTCCTCCGTTTGTCTGCATATCAAGTGGAGACTGGTAGATCCCCTCCTCATCTTGATCACCACCTGTGCCTACTCCCCAATCAATATCAATATATTCACATTTAGAGAATTTGTTACGAGAAGCATCTTGAAGCTGAGGAAGAGGAAGAGGAAGAGGAAGAGGAGGAGGAGGAGGAAGAGGAGAAGGAGGAGGAGGAGGAAGAGGAGGATAAGGAGGAGGAGGAAGAGGAGGAGGAGGAGGAGAAGGAGGAGGAGGAGGAGAAAGAAGAACGAAGAACAAGGTAATGATATTTAGAATAGTATCCCTATGATTGTTCTATCAATCATTGTTGAGTAAACCCAGCAGTGTTTTTGATAAGCTCATATGGTGCACCATTGGCCCAAAGAGCTTCTTATTTGGCACTGCACAGTTCTCTTTGGGCCAGTTGGTGCAGGTAATTATGATTATATTATCACTAACAAGATTAAATCTTTGTTAATTGGCTCAAAATGTATTCCTAATGGTGCACATACTAACTATTGTAAAGCCAATCTGCAAAACCTCTGAGACCCAGTGTGGGTTTACCATAATTATATTTCTCTGCTACGATAGATATTAGTCGCAGTTTTACAAACTACTTTCTTCCTGGCCTGTTCATAACTCGGGCACGGTTTCTTTACGTGCCACGCCCATTAGTTGGCCATGCCCCTAGAATGATGCAACTTCCTTAACTATGTATTGTGACACAAACATAATTATTGTTATAAAGATTGGAAAACCAATCATTGGGATGACCCTGTGGCTATAGTAATTGTGAATGGATGGATGATTGAATGGATGGATGGATGGATGGATGGATGGTTGAATGGATGGATGGATGGATGGTTAAATGGATGGATGGATGGTTGAATGGATGGATGGTTGAATGGATGGATGGATGGATGGATGGTTGAATGGATGGATGGATGGTTAAATGGATGGATGGATGGATGGTTAAATGGATGGATGGATGAATGGATGGATGAATGGATTAATATAGCAAAAATTGCCTCGGGGAAAGGTGAAACTATTTTTAGAGTTCATAAAATATATACAGACTTACTAGTTCAATGCAATCATCAAACTTCTTCTCTTCTGCAATATCTAAAGCAGTTTTCCCTTCTTTGTTCTCTAAAGAAACAAGAATATGTTACTCTATTTACAAAAAAATTGAGAATTTAGAGGAAACAGCTTTTGATATACCATTTTTGTTCAAATGCTTAATATTAGGTACATGTATGATATTACGTTAAGTCAATGAATATTTCCAAAGTTTGAATTTGAGATTTAAACTAGTTTATTGGAGAGTGTACTTGACCCTTCTGTACAGGAAGCCATTGAAATTTGGTACCCATGACAACCACTTATGTTTCCTAGATACCAAACCTCAGTGGCTACTATATATAGTACAGGTACTGATATTTATGATGGACAATTTATCAAACATTACTCCAAATGGTAGATTATTCACAAAGATGGTCATACATGTAGGTCCCCCACCTCTCAGTAGATTTCACACCAAATGCAACGTGTCAGCTACAAGCCTTCTGGGGCCCCAGGATGAGCAAACTCAGAGGGTCTAAATTTAAGATATTTTTCATGATTGATTCTTATCCCTCCCTAACAAATACATCCCATAAGAAATCCTGTGGGAGGTGCGAGAATTCACTGTCAGAATTCCCCCTCTCCTTGACAAATGTTCTAAATGAATGCCTGCATATTTTAACTAGTGCTGAGACTTGATAATCAAAATATCGATAATTGTTATCGATATAGCACATTTAGCAATAATCGATATCGTGACCAGATATCGATTTGTACTTACATGTACATGTATGTGCATGTGCATTTTTTTTTAAAAACATCCTAGCAACTTAACTTACAACTGGTTTTATATTTGGTACATGATACCCAAATTATCTATTTTCATGCCAATTAGTGGGAGGTCTTTCCTGTCAAGTAATTAACTACTTCCTCTGATATTATTGATAATCAATCAATATTGGGTGCACTAATAATCGATATTGGTGTCTCTACTGATTCCCAGCACTAATTTTAAGATTATCACCATGTCACGAGCATTCAAACAGACATCTACTTACTTGTAGAAACTTTGCTGTTATGGTTCAACAAGAGTTTGATACATAGAGGATTGTCGGTGAGTGCAGCAATATGTAATGGTGTATTTCCATCATCATCTTCCACCATCTCACATCGGCTGTTGCCCAGGATAAAATCAATTATATGTAATGATGTAAGATCTTCCCATTCTATGGCAAAATGAAGAGCTGTACGACCACCAGATAATGGGGAGCTTAAGTCTATACCCTCGGCATAAACCTGTTTATAATAAATGTACTAATGGATGTACTAATGATGTATTAATGATATACTAATGATATACTAATGATATACTAATAATATACTAATGATCACTAATGATATGCTAATGATTACTAATGATATATACTAATGATATACTAATAATATACTAACGATCACTAATGATATGCTAATGATTACTAATGATATATACTAATGATAAACTAATGATATACTAATAATATACTAACGATCACTAATGATATACTAATGATATATAATATACTAATAATCTACTAATAATATACTAATGGTGAAGAAATATGTTCCTACTTGTAATAAATGCCTGACATCTCTCATTTCAACTGAATCATATAATTCTTGATGTAATAATGTTGGCTCAATTAGATGTTCAATATATTTCCTTTGTATGTACTTTTGAACAATAAAATCTCTTCTTTGATCGCTAAGGAACAATTATAAAAATCTATTAACATGCATCCATCCATTCATCCATCTATCCATCCATCCATTCATCCCTCAATCCATCCATCCATCCATCCATCCATCCATCCATTCCGTTCGTCCGTCCGTCTGTCCATCCATCCATCCGTTCAATCCATCTGTCCATCTGTCCATACATCTATCCATCCATCCGTCCGTCCGTCCATGCATCCGACCGTCTGTCCATCCATCCATCCATCCATCCACCCATCCATCCATCCATCCATCCATCCATCCATCCATCCATCCATCCACCCAACCATCCATCCATCCATCCCTCAATCCATCCATCCATCCATCCATCCATCCATCCATCCATCCATCCATTCCGTCCGTCCGTCCGTCTGTCCATCCATCCATCCGTTCAATCCATCTGTCCATCTGTCCATACATCTATCCATCCATCCGTCCGTCCGTCCATGCATCCGACCGTCTGTCCATCCATCCATCCATCCATCCATCCATCCATCCATCCATCCATCCATCCATCCATCCACCCATCCATCCATCCATCCATCCATCCCTCAATCCATCCATCCATCCATCCATCCATCCATCCATCCATCCATTCCGTCCGTCCGACCGTCTGTCCATCCATCCATCCGTTCAATCCATCTGTCCATCTGTCCATACATCTATCCATCCATCCGTCCGTCCGTCCATGCATCCGACCGTCTGTCCATCCATCCATCCACCCATCCATCCATCCATCCATCACTAACATATCTGCATCTGGAGGAGGTTTAGCATCAGGAGTCAGATTAGCTTCTAATACTTCATTCAGTAATGCATTACCCATCACCCTAGCAATCTGTACAAATGAATGAAGTGTAATATACATGTACAGTGTACATGCATACATGTACAATTCTACGTACATGTACAATTCTACGTACTATGTACAGACACTGACATTCATACATATATATACATGTACAATATACATGTACATGTATGTCAATA